>RYZW01000186.1:0-59350 GCA_004367215.1 Colletotrichum trifolii | reverse complement strand
GGGGGGGGGTGGAGTCGAGACGAAGAAAGTTTAGCCGCATCGGTGTTTTGGGCTGAAGTCGTGGACTCGCCCGCCCGCCCGCCCTGCGAGGGGCTGTAGAGCACGCGCATCTCTCTTGTTGTCTATGCGCCGACGACCCAAAGAAGGTCTTCCCCCACGCGTTACACTGCTACCGCGATGGCTCTCTTCGTCCAGGGCGGACAGGGATCATGGGCATCGACACCTTGTTTGATCATCTCTCGCGTCGGGTGCTTCTCGCGACGAGCAAAGGGGACGCCCGGTCACGATCCCCTGGCGAGAACGAGTGGCCGCCCCCCCCCCGGTCCGGGCCACACGGTGGTGCTCCCTCGGGCTGGGCAAGGCTTGTAGAGCCGGGCTCTTTCATCTCACAGTCCGATCATGGTCACCGAGGGATTCAGGACGCTTCATGTTTTGCCGAAATTCGACGAGTTGCTTCAAGATGATGGTTAAGGTGTCTGATGTTTTTTTTTTGCCCGGTGGTCTTGCGTCCTTCTTCATCCTGACTCGCAATGCCACACGCGTCGCTGTCGAACACGGCCGTCAACAGGGGCGGACGGGTTTCATTTGCTTGTCGTGGTCAATCTCTCAGCCGCCTCGCGAGCCGTGGGCAGCCTCACGGTCTCGCCAAGATGTCGGTGGGCTTGTCAGAACAAGCCAAGACGCCAGGAGGAATGTTTGGTGGCTTGAAAAGTTCTGTCAAAACGCCGGGAGACTAAGTTTGCTGACCCTATCGCAATAGTTTTCTGACGTAAACCACCAACTGCTGATGTTATGCCTATGCTAAAAAGTAACTCGTTACGAAGGAACAAAGTCAGAACCAAACAAGAGTGATGGCCACACCAACTCGGCGAGCTGCATACATTTCTCGTAACCAAGGTGAGCCCGCGAGTTCACGACTCATCGTATACCGTGAGACCTTGGGCACATGGCGAGTCCCAATAATGCGGCCATGCTATACCATCACAGGCAAAGGCAACGGCACATATGATGCTCTGCAAGATCGGGTAGAGTCAAGAAGGTGTCCACAGAGACCGGAGAGATACCATGGGGCTGGAAATGATGTGCTCAGTGACCGAAACCGTGGCGTCTCGAGTGCCCGTCTGCCGATCTGTCGACTCGGATGAACTCTGCGGATCGGGCTATAGGTTTACACACAATACACACAAGACCGGACAAAAGATGCCTTTGCAGGTTTTTTTGTATTGTTGCAAAACATGTGTGTCGCGAGCTTTCAGATAAGGTACCGCTGCACCATATAGCTCAAAACTGACTTGCGCACAAGACTGTAAGAAACCAGGCCGGGCTGTAGAGCGACAAGAAGGGCTGGCAGACTGCAAACACGCTTCCCGCGGCCCCTGACAATGTGGGGCCGGCACACACCTCTTGTCCGCGTTAGACTGCCGTTGCCGCCGCGGTGCGAACGAAGCATCGTGGTGGGCGTTTTGGTGGAGGGGGAGAAGAGGGTTTAAACTCCCGGTGGCATGTTTTACCCGAAACCACTGACTAGTGCCGAAATCCGAGTGAGTAAGCTTCTTTCTCTTCTCTTCATTGATTGTTTTAGCCCCTCGTGGAACATCGAGATGCCGGAGGCGCTTATTCCACGTCCGAATTCTAAAATCCTCACGCAGGCAAGCGGGCCAAGGCGGGAGAGGTCCGCCGGTGACTTGTTCCACACCGTTGCCAGGAGCATCCCGCCGTCGATCTACCGACCGTCGTCTGAAGAATCTGCTCTCGGGGTTGACTTTACCCACACTGTGGGATCTTGGTCGTCCAAACATTGTCGCCCAGAAAGCAAGAATGTCCGTCACCGAGCAGATGCCAACGTGGTAGCTTTTGACGCAGCCATCTGGGAGCGGCGAGAGATCCCATCACACCCGCTTGGCACGGCAGAGTAGGCGCACAGATAGGTTGGGCCGCGGCTGGGGAGCCACTTGGCCTGTGACCGTCTTCACTCGAAAATTGCCCGAGGCGCGTGTAGAGTCAGATTATCCTCGAGCTCGGATCCTCGAGGCGTCGGTGTCCCGTACTGGCCATGATACTGGCGACACTTGTGCTAAGCATTGAAACCTCGGCGAGTCAAATCTCGTATTCGCCCCCGACTTGTGACCGTTTGTACCACAGAAAGACCTGCCTCGCCATCAACTTGTAGCGGAAGGCTTCAAGCAGAGCTTGCAGCACGACAGCAACGCGCCGTAGCAACAGTCGACAGTCCGCGAAGCTTTCCTCAAACAGGAAGCTGTGGGCGAAGGATCACATAGTTCCTGGACAGCTCCCTCCGTCTTGGATGCCCGCCCTCGTCTGATGTTCCGAGTCTGCCGATTGTAGGGGGGGATCAGGATCTTCCCAAGGTTTCAGGCGGATGCGAACGAGTCCGGCGAGCCTTTGATCACGACGAACGTCACTGTGCGGGATTGTGTGCCCGGGATGTGGTATCGATGACCTGTTACATCTGCCCGTCTTTGATACAATGAGCCGGTAGTCAATACCTTGACAATAAGCAAGATTTCGAGCTCTTTGCAAGGCAAACCCATACGCGCAAAACCCACACGACTTGTTGATCAGACGACTCGAAAAGGCAGTTGTGCCGCCATTCCGCCATTTCCCCCTTCCAGCACAGCTTACCGTACCTGGTCCAATCGCGCGGCGGTCCATGGATGCTGCTGTTGACGACGAGCAGCATCTTGTGAGTACGGATTGATCCGATGTTGCTCGATCTCGATACAGACTTTGTGGGTTTCTGCACAACTGCCAGGAGCCTTGGGATCATAAAAATAAAACATTGGGCTACGCATGGAACGCTTCTCTGAACCGGGTTTCAACTGCCTTTGTTGCCAATTCGTCAATAAAGTGGCAGATTTCACCGGAACCGGTCACCGAAGCTCGCGATTTCGATACACCAGTTCCCCCTTCCCAGAGTTTCCGCACGTCTCGTTCGCAGCTTGGAAATTCTGCGCTCCTAACGTCTTCTCATCGAATATGAGTCGCCGGCCCGATATACTTGTTGAATAAAACGATCCGCCTCGCTAATGATGCTGATGCTCTGCTGCACGCTCGGCGAAGTCGGCTCGCCCACGACGGCTTGCCAGCCTTGGAGGAGCTGCCGCAGGTGATGGCCAGCCCCCAGTACCTCGGGGCCGATCATGTCTTTGAGCGCCGGGATGCGACAGGCCGCCAGGAGAACCAGCATGGCCCCTGCCATACTATTCGTGATGGTGCCATGTTATTATGACAGCCTCGCATGGCGGGGTGGTGGTAGGAATAGGGAAATGGGATACACTCACGATAACGAGCAGATCCACGTGTCCACCATGACCGTCTGCCCGAACCCCCGGAGGTTGAGAATGTGCAGCAGGCACGCGTCCAGGCACGCCTTGCAGTTCTCGAGGGCGTCCTGGCTCACCAGCAGTTCCGAGCTCGCGCCGCTGCCGCCGCCGCCGCCGCCCGCCATGCCGCTCAGCATCCACATGAGGTACGGGCGGTAGACGACGCTGCGGCAGGCGAGGTACCTCTGCCGCAGGAACCCGCCGTGCTCCGTGGCCGTGGTGGTGGTGGTGGTGGTGCCCTGCCGGTCGAAGCCGAGGCCGAAGGCGAAGGCGGGCGGGAGGACCTCGCGCCACTCGTCGAGCTGGTGGTCCAGCTCGGCGACGACGTAGGGGAAGCGGGCGTGGTCGAGGGCGGCGCCGGTCCCGCGCGCGTAGAGGAGCTGGTGGACGCGGTTCAGCAGGCGGCGCATCGAGATGCAGGCGAGGAAGTAGAGGGACGACTGCTCCTCGACCCGGGCGTCCCGGTGCGTGTTGTACTCGCCGGGGAGCGGGGTCGACGACTCGATCCGCGCGATGCCGGACTGCGGGAGGCCCGAGAGCTCGGCGAGGTAATCGCTATCATGTTTGGTCAGTGAAAACCGGGCGCCAAGAGAATAAAGAAGGTCAAATAATGCGAGATCAAACGGACCTCTCTAGGATGTAACACGACCAGAATATCCTGCGGATGCGCTCCTGGTCCTCGGCCGACTCGGACTCGGGAGGGTACGACAGCAGCAGCAGGCACTTGGCCGAGGCCGCGTTGATGTACTCCCACGCTTGCAGCGGTCGTCTCTGAAAGGCAAAGTACATGCTGCAGGTTGTTGCGGCCCGTCAGTTTCCTGGTCGAAACCACTCCGGGTCGAGGAGAAGGGGGGGGGCCAGCTCACGCCGTGAAGAATAAGCAGTGCGTCGCCGTGCTCCCCACGTTGGTGTGCACGACGTGCAGCTTCTTGAGCACGGCGTCAAAGAACATGTCGCCCACGGCCTTCCGGGACGCCCTCCGCTTCCGCTCTTCGTCGCTCAGCGCGGCTCCCGGTGCGAGTGCGGCAGTGACCTGACCGGCGCATCCCAAGGCCATGGTCAGGAGGGCCAGGCACACCAGGATGCTGCCGTCTTGTTCGGGGATGCCGTCGGATATCAGACTCCGTACCTGCGTCAGCTGGCCGCGTGACATGGTCGGGTACCAGAAGTTGACCGTCTTCTCGAACGAGTCGAGGATGCCGTCAACGTCGTCGGCCGTCACGTAGGGGTACATGGTCGCCGAGCGCGTCTTCACGGCCGGCCGCGACTGCTCGAGGTGGAAGATGGAAACGTAGCCGTCCCTCAGGCTGGGAAAGACGTCAAAGTGAGGCCACTGCAGGACGGACTCGGTGGTGCTCGTGTGCATCGAGTCCAGCACCGCGTTCTCGAAGCTGTTCTGGTACTGCGCCTCCGAGAGGGGGGTCCGCTGCGGATGGTGCATCTCGGCGGCGAGCGGCGATGCGGAAAAGGACCCCCGCGAAGCCGAGCGCAACGCCGGCGAGATGACGGCCGGGCCGTGGTGGTGGTGGTGGTGGTCGGCGAACGGCCCCGCGCCCTTGACTTCCCCGTCGCGAGCCGGCTTCGGCGAGAAGCGAAGCGACGACGACGCCGAGCTGGGACTGGCCATGGTGGCCCTCATCTCGTGGAGGAACTTCTCCACCCGCAGCACGCCCTCGAGGATGAGATCGCTCTTGCCGCGTCTGGTGACATGCCGAAACGCATGAATTGGTCAGAATCTCTGTTTTACATCTTTGCTTGTTCTGGTCCGAGACGTCTCTTTGACTCGCGCCGGGGATCACGGCGCCGGAGGGGGGGAGGGGGGTGTTGGCGGCGGAGACTCACGAGTTGGCCTCGGACCCATAGGTGCATTCTTGCTGCGACGCCGAGCACGATGCGCAAGGCGTGTTGCCGTTGCATCTAGGATTGACGCGTCTACGTCAGTTCTCCATCCTCGAACCCGAGAGTCTGGGACAAGAGTCCAGAGGCTGTTCGCGCGTACACACCGTATTTTCCTAGCACGACATGTGTCGCACTGCAGAGGGGGGTCTTCGTTAGCTCCGACTTGGTTAGGTCAAACAGAACAGGATGAGACACTCGGAGCTCCGAGAGGCATCGTCGCTGATGTGACAATGCCCGTCATGAGATGGGCAGACCAAGCCAAGATGCGTTTTAACCATGCTGGGCGCAGGCACGGTCGAGGGATATCGTGAACCATCGGTTCCGTCTCAACTCCCACAAACGAGTCGGTGCCGAGGTTACCCTTCCCAGAAGGCGGAATACAGTTTCCCATGGCGCGATCACGTAGGAAAACGGTAATCTCGGTGACGACGCCAAGTAAAAGTAAACTTACAGCATGGCTGGTTCGGAGTCTCTTCCTCGCTGGCTCGAAACTCGTCTCATTGTCCAAAGCATCCATCGCGACTGTCGCGATTGCTGGCTGGCATGGCGTTGCAGCAGGTTCCGCAGCGACGACCACTGGGAGCTTCGATCCGAAGCGGACCGAGAGAGGATTTGGTTCAGAGGGGGGGGGGAATAAAAAAAACAATGCATGTATCCGTACAAGGGGGGGGCAAAGGACGAATCCCGGCAGACGACGAGGAGGAAGACGATGGAGATAGATATGCAAACCCTCGTTGCGTGCGGGGGAACAACATTGCTGTGGAGAAGAGGGTGGGAAGATGGAAATTGGAGAAAATCTGACAGGATGATTTTGGTCTAGTCGGTGTGGGTGGTTCCCAAGAGAGGAGTGAGTGGAAGCTATACCGATTCGGCGAGCCAGTCGCTCCGTATAGCCCCGGACTGAGGCCTTGTCTGGTCGTGGTGGGTATCCTTCATGGATCCTGGCTTGTCGGCCTTGTTGCTGGAGAAATGGTCCGAGATCTAACCGTTCGAGGCAGCTCACAGACCATGTTAAACCAGACACATGCGATGCGTGACAGCCCTTGGCAAAGAGAGGCAGGGCCGTTCATGGAGTATATCATCAGATGTTCCCTGCCGTTCTTGGTTGGGAGAGTTCTGTGACAAAACACTCGTCTCTGCTGGTCACGATCGCGCCGTTCCAGCATCTGGTGTCACTCTTGCAGCCATTCCGTGCCGCTCCAATCAGAGAGCTCGCCAATGTCACGTCACGGACTGCCCCAGCCCCTCGAAATGAGCACGTCGTCCGATCCTTTCGGATGCGTTTGCGAGCAGCCTGGCTCCATCGAGTTATCAATGCCAAGTTTGTGGAATGTCTGAGAGATGGGCATAGTCTGTGACTGGTGCCGGCGCCGATCCCGGCATCCGGTCCGATACAGCCCCATATTTACGGCCTTGTCCGGGCCGGTAAGTGCCTGAGCTCTTCGGCTCTTCGGTGACGCTTCCTTGACTGCTCCATACCCAATACCCACCATGCTTTGAAGTAACGGTAACTTTGACTTGTGTCACGTTTTTGCCAATCATTCAAGCTGGCCTTTCTTTGCTTGGCCATTTTTTTTACATAGGGCCATGTTGAAGGATTCAAGGTACGATTCAACTCCAGCAAGGCCGTCATGTGACTAAGACGCTCCCCGTCCCATGTTCGCCCAGCACGACCCAAGGTACTAATAAATCGCCACACATTTCACCCTTCAAACAAATTGCTCCTTTGTATCGCCTTCCAAGTTCATAGTGTTGAGCACCGTCTGGGCCGAGCGCTTCTCCAAGCTCTTGGCGACCGGGTTGGCCGCGGTAAACACTTCCTCCAGCTCCTCCAGAGTGCGGTCCTTGGTTTCGGGCCAGAAAAAGTAGATAAAGGCCGCCTCGAACAGGTCCCAGAAGATGAAGACAATGTAAAAGTAGTACTCGATGTGGAGAAAGGCCGGACCGCTCGAGTACTGGATGATGGTGCTGGCAACGGCACTGGCGAAGTTGCCGACGGCGGTTCCCTTGGCGCGGGTGGCCGTGTTGAGCGTCTCGGCGATGTACATGCTCTGCAGGGGCGTCCAGCCGAAACTGAAGACGATGCCAAAGATGAAGATGAAGGCGATGGTGGTGTTCGCCGCCGCGACGTTGCCGGCGTCGTCGGTCGCGAGCTTGCTGGTGCCGGTGATGATGGCGAAGCACAAGGAGCAGAAGATGATGGAGTAGATCAGGAGAGGTCGGCGGCCGACTACATCGGTCATGCGGGCTCCGGCGAGGGCGGCACCAAGGCACAGAATGGGGTTGATGGCGTTGAGCGCGAGGACCTTCTTCTCGTCTGTGATGCCGGCATTCTTCAACACCGCCGTCATGTAGTACGACGTCAGAGAGTTTCCAGATACCTGGTTTCCAGCGGTAAGCACATGCGCATCTACAAGTACACACACACTCGCCGTCGTCTTACCTGACCAAAGACAGCCATACCCAGCACGCATACGAGTCTGCGACGGGCCGAGTGGGTGTTCCAGAGCTCGCTATAGTCCCACCATTTCTTGTCCGACGCGTCCGTCCTGATCTGCTGCACCATTTCCTTGAGCTGGAGCTGCACGATCGGGTGGTCGAGGGAGCCTTCGCCGTGGTAGGTGGCGAGAACTTTGGCGGCCTGCTCGTACTTGTCGTTGGCTATCAGCCATCTGGGAGACTCGGGGATGAACCAGACGCCGAGACAGATGATTCCGGAAGTCACCTTTGACCGCGTCAGCATCAAGCACCAAAGACGGAATACGTGATATACCTACCATCTGGATCCAGATGGGGATGCGCCAGCCGCCTTGGTGGTCGATGTACGAGCATCCGTAGATGACCCACGACGCGATGATGGACCCCACGTACCAGGTGCAGTTGTATATGCCGGTGATGGTGCCTCTCCAAGCCGGGTGTGCCATCTCCGAGACCTTCATGGACTGTCAGATTGGGCCTGCATCATCCAGCGGTAGTGGGGGAGCATCTTACGTAGGTCGGAGCAGAGACGCAGACGAAACTGACGCCGAATCCAAGGACGAAACGTCCAGCGAGGAACTGTCCTGCACTGTCTACTGTTAGCTCTTATTGAGCTAGCTGTTGATCCCCTCAGCCTCGTCCTTCCTTACCTCTTGGTTGGAGCCTGGATGCAAGTGCCGACGATGACAATGGCGCTGCCAATAAACATTCCCCATCGCCTGCCGAGAAGGTCGTTCGTCGGACCGGTGAAGAAGACGGCAGCGACGCTTCCAATGTTGTACCTGATTCCTGATTGTCAGGCCTCGCTTGGAATTGCTCACTCGGTGCCGGGCTGATGTCCACTTACATGGCAAAGACGATGCCGGTGCTTTCGTCAATGGTTTCCCTGCCGTGCCGTGCCGTCAGCTACAGCCCATGTTGATGATTTCCATCGTCGACAAGTTTGCTCACTTGTTGAAGTAATCCCTGTAGGACTTCATCCCATTCAGCCCTCCCATCTAGCACCACCAGTATCAGCGTCGGTCCGTGTAAAAAGAGTCATCGTCTTGCTCACAAGGGAACCATCGTAGCCATTGAGGGCACCTCCGAGGTACGCTGCCTTGTCGTAAGCATTTCTGTCGACGAAGCCAACCTGTCTGGAGGGTTGGAAATCATACCAATGATGAGCACGCCGTAGAGACGGAACATGGACCTCGTCCACGGCGATTGCTGCCCCGCCTGCGTCTCATGTGCAATGTGGACGGCTGAATCGACGAGAAGCTCGGGCGAGTCGACGGCCGCACCCGTCTTTTCGGCGTGACCACCGGCGGCGAGATGGTCCGACTTGTCGGCCGACATTGTGGGATTCGGCAGCAGAGGATACGATACCAAGCACACAAACACACACAGTCACAGACCAAGTGGACCGACTGGTCAAGAAACAGTGGAGAGACGTGGAGAGGCGGGCGAGATGGAGTCTGGGAATGGGTTCCATCGATGGAGACGAAAAGATGGAGAGGGCGATAACGCAGCCCTCTTTAAATGCTGCGGCCTCGAGACCCCCCCCCCCCGCCCTTTAAATGCTGCGGCCTCGAGCCCCCCCCCCCCCAGCCCATCCAGACACGAGCTCTCCCCGCATTCGGGCCATCATCATGCCAGCCAGATGAAGGGGGTTGAAGAAGAAAATAACCTGGGGGTGAGACAGATGACTGTACTCGGCAGGTCGTCGACCAACAACACAGAAGCGCTTCGAGTCTTGTTTTGCCCACACTAACCAGGGTTCCAACACAAAGGTCTACATACAAATCTGGGGTAAGAGACGACAGGAACTGTTCGCCTAGACACCCGTCAGGCAGGGGGCCCGTAGAATAGAAAGCAGGGAGAGGGTGTCAGGGGTGTCCAACGGTCCACCGGGCGTTCGTCCCCAAAGCGGAGAGGTCCCGGCCCCGACATCCCCGGACCCAATCAGACCATCGTGGACAAGTGAAGGACTAGACTGCTTTCGTTTCCCCGGTGCGGAGCTGTCTGCGGCGAGGGGAGCAGCAAGACAAGGATCATCCGAGTCGTTCTACAACGTACATGCATAGTAGTACACCACCGACAAGTTACAACCACCTGACTCGGAGCTACCCCGAGGTTTGCCGTTGGTCTGGCAGCGTTGCCCCACGTTCGCTCGTCATATGGGCGGGACACGAAGATGGGAAGAGGAGCTTCACGAGACGGAGGCTGGCAGATGGGAATGTGGCATTTTCCCCCGTTTTGCGCCAGGCAGGTTATCTCGCGTGGAGCATCGAGCACGAATAAATACGCGTAGCACCGTGGGAAGCCGGCCGTTCTCGAGTCCTGCTCTCTCTCCCCAATTCTACTCTACCCCAACTCTGCGTCTCTTTGCCCTTTGTTACCCCTCCAAAATTGTCACGATGGCCCCTCAGAGCTTGCCCCTCCAGGCCAAGGAGGGCGTCCACGACTACGAGAACCCGGCTGTTTTCCGTCGCAACACTCTCCCGCCTCGCGCCTACTTCATCCCCGAGACGTCTCTGCTGCTCAACGGCGTCTGGGACTTCCACTACGCCAGCACTCCCGCCGAGGCGCCGTCGCCAGAGGACAAGGACGACGAATGGAGCTCCATCAACGTCCCCGGTCACTGGCAGCTCCAGGGCCACGACTGTCCGTGGTACACCAACACCCAGTTCCCCATTCCCGTCAACCCTCCCTACGTTCCCAGCGAGAACCCGACGGGCACATACAGACGCAGCTTCTTCGTGCCGTCGACCTGGGACGAGGAGTCGCAGCTCCGTTTGAGATTCGACGGAGTCGACAGCGCATACCATATCTGGGTCAACGGTGTCCTCGTTGGCTTCGCACAAGGCTCGCGCAACGCCTCAGAGTTCGACGTCACGAGCATCCTCAAGAGGGACGGCCCCAACGAGCTGTTTGTGAGGGTCTACCAGTGGTCTGATGCCACCTACATCGAGGACCAGGACCAGTGGTGGCTTTCTGGTGAGTTGCGATGAGAATGATGCCTCTGCCGTGCTCTGGCGGTGTCTGATTATTGTCCGATAGGTATCTTCCGCGATGTCACCCTCCTTGCTGTCCCCGAACCTACCAGGATCGAGGACTTCTTCCTGCGAACCGACCTCGACGACAAGTACGAGAACGCCACTCTTCTGGCGACTGTCGACGTCAAGACTGCCGAGAAGGGCTCCGTGAAGCTCACACTCAGCGAGCTGGGCAAGAACGGCGGCGCCGTCATCGCCACCGGGGAAGCCGACGTCAACGCGGACGACACCAAGGTCGAGCTCAGCATCCCCGTCACGAAGCCCGAGAAGTGGACGGCCGAGACCCCCTACCTCTACCGCGTCGAGATCACGCTCGGCTCACACACCGTCTTCCAGAACATTGGCTTCCGCAAGGTCGAGCTGAAGAAGGGCCTGATCTCGGTCAACGGGGTGCCGATCCGCATCCGCGGCGTCAACCGCCACGAGCACCACGCCCGCTTCGGCCGCGCCGTCCCGCTCGACTACGCCAAGCGCGACCTCGTCATCATGAAGAACCACAACGTCAACTCGCTCCGCTGCTCGCACTACCCTCCCGACCCCAAGCTCTTCCAGCTGGCCGACGAGCTCGGTCTGTGGGTCATGGACGAGGCCGACCTCGAGTGCCACGGCTTCTACGACGCCATCGCCCGCCCGCAAGACGTCCCCGAGGAGATGGACTACGAGGAGCGCAAGGCCATGACCTTCCCCAAGGCCGGCAAGTACACCAGCGAGAACCCCGTGTGGGCCGAGGCCTACATGGACCGCATGGTCCAGCTGGTCCAGCGCGACAAGAACCACACCAGCATCATCATGTGGTCTCTGGGCAACGAGGCCTTTTACGGCGAGAACCACAAGGCCATGTACCACTACGCCAAGAAGTTCGACCCCGGCCGCCCCGTCCACTACGAGGGGGACGTCAAGGCCGAGACTGCCGACATGTTCTCCTACATGTACCCGCCCATTGATCGTCTGACCCGGTCCGTCGAGACCGAGGACGTCAAGGAGGATGGCAGCTACGACAAGCCCGTCATCCTCTGCGAGTACGGCCACGCCATGGGCAACGGTCCCGGTGGTCTGGACGACTACATTGAGGCCTTTGAGAAGTTCCCCCGTCTGCAGGGCGGTTACATCTGGGAGTGGGCGAACCACGGTATCTGGAAGGAGGACGCCGACGGCAAAAAGTACTACGCCTACGGTGGCGACTTTGGCGAGCGTCCTCACGATGGCACCTTCGTCATGGACGGTCTCCTCCACAGCACCCACGACCCTACTCCGGGCCTGATCGAGCTGAAGAAGGCCTACCAGCCTCTTCATCTCTCCATCGAGGACAGCAAGCTTTCCATCTGGAACAAGTACGACTTTGCCGGTGTCGACCACCTCAAGGCCACCTACAAGGTCGAGGAGTTTGGAGAGACGTAGGTCATACCGCAAGCCGCTTCCACAGATCAAATGACTGACATGATATGAACCAGATCCTCGCTCCTCGCGGCCGGTAACCTCGACATCCCCCAGATCGCCGCTGGCGAAACCGCAAAGGTCGATCTGCCCGCGTCTCTCGCCAACATCAAGTCCGACAAGGAGACCTACATCACCATCACCTTCGGCCTGAAGGACTCTACCAACTGGGCCGAGCCCTCGCACGAGATCGCCTGGATCCAGCACAAGCTCTCGGGCGTCCCGGCCGCTCCCAAGATGGCCCACAGCACCGTCACCTCCAAGCTGACGGTCCAGAAGGCCCGCTCCACGGCCACCGTCTCCGGCTCCGACTTTGCCTTCACCTTTGACACGGCCCGCGGCTACCTGACCTCGTGGACGGCCGCCGGCGTGCCCCTCCTCGAGAAGGACGCCGCCACCAAGGCCGCCATCATGCCCAACTTCTGGCGCGCGCCCACGGACAACGACCAGCCCAACGACGCGCCCTACTGGATCCGCTTCGGCGTCGACGCCCTCGACAGCCAGCTGCGGTCCCTCACCATGACCGAGTCCGCCGACAAGGTCGAGCTCGTCACCTCCACATACCTCTCCCCGCGCGTCCTCGACTGGGGCTGGGACACGACGACAACCTACACCGTCGACGCCGCCGGCCGCCTCACCGTCGCCGTCGACCTCAAACCCCGCGGCATCAAGCCCACGCACGTCCCGCGCGTCGGCCTCAACCTCCGGCTGTCGCGGGCGCTCGACAACGTCCGGTACCTCGCCCTCGGGCCGGGCGAGTCCTACCCGGACAAGCGGTCGAGCCAGCGCCTCGGCGTCTTCCGCGCGACGGTGCCCGAGCTCCACCAGCACTACGAGGTGCCGCAGGAGGGCGGCAACCGCCTCGAGGCGCGCTACGTCGACCTCACGACGGAGGAGGCGCCGCACGGCCGCGGCATCCGCGCCGCGCCCGCCGACGCCGCGCTGTGGTCCGACGAGGCGTGGCGCCGCTTCAGCTTCCACGTGAGCCGGTACGCGGCGGCGACGGTGCAGCGCGCCGCGCACCCGTGCGACCTCGTCGAGGAGGACGCGACGCTGCTGAGGCTGGACGCCCGCGTCGCCGGTGTGGGCACCGCCGCGTGCGGGCCGAACGTGCGCGAGGATCTCAAGGTGCACGTCGGCGAGTTCAGGTTCGGTTTCGTTCTGGAGAGGCTTGGGTTTTGAAAGACGCCGTTCACGACTGGGGATGTGCATGTGTGATGGAATCGTGGGTGGACGTCATCGTGACGTCTAATGAGAGTTCCATGAGCGAGCGAGTGTTGGACTAGAAATTGCATGAAAGTTTTACGCAAGTGTGTCACTCACTCTGGCGAAGAAGTGATGAGTGGTAATGAATTCAAGAGCTCCATGACTCTACATGACCAGAGGCTTGACTGACTCGGAGACGAGCTATATAGGCTGCTTGCAATGGCTGCATCCACATCAATTTAAGCATCTTTGCTCCTTCAACTGGCCGGTTGGCCCAATGGCAAGGCGTCTGACTACGATTAATCGTGTGCAATCAGGAGATTCTGGGTTCGACCCCCAGGCTGGTCAACATTTTGCTTTTTGGCTGTCCCATTGCCCTGAAAGTCAGCGGGAAGTCAAGCAATCTAGTTTTAAACAATTCAGACTGTATTTATCGATTTTTGTAGGATACTGTTCTTTATATCCGACTCTCTAGCGCCTAAATCCGCATCTGCACCTCGCCTTGTCTTGGATGAAATACACATGGAACTCGGTCGACGAGAGAACAAACAAAGGTGTACATACATAAACAACCCCGTCAGTTCACGGTATAACATACCTACGCTACACACATACGTACACGGACTATCATTCCCTTGTTTGTACCAAGCGGCATGGTTTGACTACTCCGCCAGACTGCGTGTAGCATTATCGATGCAGAATAGTCATCATCTTATCATGATAGCAGAAGACGGGTTCTAGACCCTCCCGAGTTCCTACAGAAACGAGAAAATCTATATTGAACGAGTCCGAGTAACGCAGGGCTCGTTGATGAATAGGCTACCAGGATCATCTAAAGAAAGCCAGCCAGGATCCAGGCCGCCCTCTACGTGTCGCAAATCCTAGCCGTCGGAACGTGGCTCGGACGCACAAGATCGAAGAGCCCATGGCAACTACTAGTACTCCGACTCGACCACTTGCTAGAAACTGCATGGTAAGCAAAGAAAAACAGGAATTTGACTAAACGGCCTCCTTCTCATCAGACTCGTGTCGCTCAATCTTGTCCGACCAAAACATTTTCCTCCGCAACCATACATCTGCCATGAGGCATGTCCTGGACACCTTAAAGCAAATCCAATCATGAAAAACACGACAAGCAGCGCAACTTAGAGCGGTGTCCTGCAGCCGTGCGAGTTCTGCAGCGAATTCCTCACGTCCTCGGGCCAGTTCGTAGCCGCACCTCCTTTGCGGTCCCGGTACCGGCTGACGGTCAGGGTCAAGAAGCCCGACATGACGGCCATTGTCCTCCAGCTCTGGCCGAGCTTGTCCGTGAGGTCCGTGCCGATGAGGTCGAAGCTGAAGCGGCCGAGACCCCGGAAGCAGTCCTTCTGGGCGGTGATGACGGCCACGACCTCCTTGCCGTCGCTGGTGACGCCGAGCGGCCGGGTCTGCCGGTTGCCCCCCCTCCAGGCCGGGCCCGTGGTCCAGACGAGCTTGAAGCCCTTTTTGCAGTTGTGCTTCAGGTCCGTCTCCCGGCCCTGGGTGCGCCGCCACTCGAACCGGTGGGTGAGCGCGACCTCGCCCCGCGGGCCCTGGAGCTCGAAGCACCGGAACCAGGACGTGTCTCGGTAGCCGAAGTTCTGTTTCGGTTTGGGGCCGCCGCCCTCGGACGGGGAGCCGGCGGACTCCGGAGCTCCCTGTAGGCGGATCTGTCCGATTCCGTGCTTTCCCATCGCTGTGGCGAGCAGGGCGTTGTCCGAGTCGCCGTCGTGCAGCTCCGCGTGGAAGCGGCACACCATGTTCTCCCAGCCCCTGGGTTTCCGGCTGAGGATTGTAAAGACCTGGCCGTTGCCGCCTTCGATCCGATATCTGTGCCGACCGGGGATAGCGCGTGACGTTGCTTTCCTCCCGCGGAGCGTTGATGGTAGTCGAGGAGGACCGGGCTCGGGGAGAGGGCTTGGTATCACGTCTGGTACGACGTCTTCCATTACGTCGGTCGCGTCTTCCATTTCCACGTCCTCTGAGGCATCGTGTGTGAAGCTCATCACCGGAAAGGCATGAGGATCGAACGGTCCATTTGGGAAGAGATTGGAACCGATGTCGTCGAAGGATGGAGGGACGATCGATTCGGGGCGAAGATGATTCGACCGGGGTGCTGTCAAGGGCCCAGGAGGACTCTCGGGTACAGGAGCTCGGATAGCAGGGTGTACAAGAGGAGGCGTTTCTACGGAAGATGTCCGGGGAGTAGAGTCGTAAGACAGAGATGGGACATTGGTGGGCTCCTGCTCGAAGAAGGGAGATGGGGGGACACGAGATTGTACGGGAGGAGGTGGAGAGGGACGCGAATCGGCAAAGAAAGGTGCCGGAGGATGGGGCTGGAAGAAACGAGACGAAAATCGACGGGCCTCCCGAGAGGGATGTTCGGGCTCGGCCTCTTCGGAAGAGTAGAATTCGCTCAGCAACGGCGTGGATGCTGTGATCTGATCGTCCAACAATGGCCGCAGATCAAAAGACTTGTAGCTGGAAATGATGTCGGGGACAGTCTTGCCGCTTTCCAGGGCCGAAAGCGTAGGCCAAGACGGTCCAGAGAACAGCCGATCTGGGTTTCCGGACATTGGGTGCGCCCGACTCGCGAGACAAAGGAAGCTATCACGAGATGGGTTGTAGAGTCAGGCGCTACCTTAGGGCTATGCAAGAAAAGAATGAGGGACCACGGAGTCGACTGCAACGATGATGGCGAGGTAGAAAGAGCGAGAGAAGCTTCGTCTGCTTCCGGGGGATCTCTGTTGTCCTGGAAAAACGAGCAGACATCAAGGGACCTCCTCATGGCGTTCGACAGGCAGGTGTGGCGTGAAGTTTCACGGACAATAGAGCCAGGCAGTGGGCTCAACAACATGCAGAGGAGAACTTTCCGAGGCAGACCATTGAGGCCGCGTGACGACCTCAACTAAGAGTCACCTTTGTCTTTGTGAGTCCGGATAGCCAGTGATGCTTCAGCCTCGATGAACCGGAAAGACCAGCCACCGGAATGACTTCACTAGCCACTCAATAGGCCCTACGACGTCTTCGGCTTGGCTTGAAAGAACTGTCCTACCTTTGACTCTTCAAGCTTCATCTTCGACAGTCATTAAGGAGACCTCCATGTCCTGATGGCGTCTAGTGATCACGGCCGGGCAGGGCCTACTCCGGAAGACGGACCACGAGACAGATGGCTGCCTGCGGGAACGTCGAGACTTACTGCGCTGCGCAGGTGCTCTATTTCGTCGGGTTCTTTGGCATCCAATTCAGTTTCGTCATTCTCATAGCCGACTGTACTCCTCTTCGGCACAGGGCTTTGTGGATGGGAGTCATTGCCACGCCGTCGATTTTCTCCATCTGGGCGTATGGCCCTGCGTCAGAAAGCGTCCTGAACACCATCGGCTTCAGATGGGGGTTTGGTATCTGGGCAATTATTTTTGCCGATATCTTCTGCGCCTCTTCTGTTTCTGATGTTCCAGTATGACCGGCAGGCACGCCGGGCTGGCTTGATATCGGCAACGGACCATAATCGGACATGGCGGCAGACGTGTGCTTCACTACTGCAGGGCATTTGACGTGGCTGGCGTCTTCCTGCTGGCAGCGGGTCTCTCATTCATACTCCTCGCCATCAGCATCTACTCATACCAAGCCCAAGGCTGGAGATCACCGCTGATCATCTCCTTCGTCCTCATCGGGTGTCTCTTCATCCTTGCGTTTCTTCTGTATGAGAAACACCTGGCTCCAGAGGCATTCCTCCCGTGGGGGCTCACCAAGAATCGCACCGTCATCTTCACAAACATCCTGGCAGCGGCGTCATGTACCCGATCAAACAGCTCAACCTCATGGCCGTCTCCCACGTGCACACGCCTGCACTGCTGGCTCGGGCATGAAAGCACTGCATGCACATGGAGCCTCGTGCTCTTGATAGAGGGGCAGGATGAAGTAAAAGTTTGAGTCAAACCCCCCCTGATGTCTACGTTTTTGTCCTGGATACTGGTCCTTCCGATCACTTTCTATACCACATCCTCGTGACCTTTGTCCTCCTCATCTTAGCCTGCAACATAAAGATGGCATACAGCAGCGCTTCCGGGGTAGGCGGACACCCAGGCACAAAAATGTCCACCGGGATGATTCGGTCGACGCCCCTGACGACCGAGTAGCTGTAGTGATAATACCCGCCGCCGTTTGCGCAACTTCCCATACTGATAACCCACTTGGGGTCGGGCATCTGGTCATAGCATTGCCGTACCGCAGGCGCCATTTTGTTTGTGACTGTGCCAGCGACTATCATCACGTCGGCCTGACGAGGCGAGGCGCGAAATATGATGCCCAGTCGATCTTGGTCGTAGCGAGGCATGGATACGTGCATCATTTCGACGCCACAGCAGGCAAGTCCGAATGTCAGGGGCCAAAGGGACCCTTGGCGGGCCCAGTTGACGATGGCGTCGAGGGTAGTCCTGGACCGCCGTTAGTCCAGCCGCAGATGGGTATAAGACATTGATGGGGTTACGAACAGCACATATTCGGCGGCGTTGGACGGTTCCTTCACCAATGCCTTGGATTTGGAGCGGTATTGTTCTGCATCGTTCGGCTTTGCTTCGGTCCGAAGGTGCCGACAGTGGTCTCTCGACGGTCCTGCTACAGACAATAGCATAGTAGAGGATGGCTTTATGAGATGGGATCCGAATGTGCCAGACTTGAGGGCACCTACAGGACCTCAGATGTAGTCAAATAAGTTAACTGTGAGGAATACTTACCCCTGAGAAAGCTCGTGGTCAACATTGTGGAAACGCGAAGACGGACACAAGATCAGTACCCAGGGAACGACTGTGAAAGGGCAAAGAGAATGAAGGATAAGGCAGGCAAAAACAACGTCAATACCGTCAATCGGAGTTGTTCCACGATGTTGAAGCAGACGTAACTTCCGCATGCCAATGGGAAAGAGATGAGAAGAAACAGAAATGAGACTCCCAAGCAGGAGAAGGACAAAATGAGCAGCAGACTGTGGGAGTCCAGTCCCCAAAGGACGGCCTCTGTTCGGCCCCGGCCGCGGCTTACACGACCGGGACCCCGATGACATGCCAAATCAGGCCTACCAAAAGATTATTCAGCGGCAGATCCCACCGGCCGGCCGGGCCTGACGGATGCCGATGCCGGTGGGATTTCTCCGTTCCGTTGCGGGTGTGCCAGCTGGAAGGCCACTTATGCCAGCACTTGCCACCTGGTGAACAGAACCTCGAGCGGTCTGTTCCTCTGTGCCGTGACGACAATGGCGGATAAAACCCACCATTTTCAACTGCTCATCCTCCACACCCTCCCAGTCGAACCCACCGCCAAACACCGCGATGCTCTAGAGCATTAGCCGCTCTATCGCAATCAATACAACGCTTGCGCTTGCAGGACCGGGGAGAGCCAGACCGGGGAAAGTCGCGAGGTCCCAGATGGCCGAGTCTTCCGTTGGACGTGGTTACTCCTGCGCAACCTGTGGGAAGCAGTATCAGCGAAGCACTCATTTGCGGCGGCACGAGGCTACTCGTAAGTACAAGTCATCAATATATCGATGACCTTGCAGCTGTTGATCCCGTAACAACATCGTTTCTGCCAGCTGTTTGTTTCTCTCTACCCCTGACACCCCCTAATGATGCCGTCGTAGCCTGGGCCGCTTTGTCCGTACTTGGTGTACGTCGAGTAGCAGTCTCAATTTCTCAAAAGTCTGCTTGGAGCTGCTTCAAGCTGCTTGAGGCATACCTGGCCACCTGACAGACAGCTCTTGTGGACCGGTTCATCCCAACCTACATCATCTCTAATCTTGTGACAGACCATGAGAGCGCGAACCACAAGTGCCCATACTGCGACAAGGCCTTCGCAAGACGGTACTTCATCTTACCCTCACCCTTCTCTCTCAAGCTCGTTAACTCACTTACACCAGCGACGTATGCCGGAAACACGCTCTTCACTGTCCCAGCAAACCCTCCAACGAGTCCGTACCCAATCTCAAGCGCGGCCAGAAGCCCCGCGCATGTGACGCATGCTTCCACAGCAAGCAGTCATGCGACACTTCCGACCCTTGCGAGCGCTGCGTCGCCCGCAAGCTATCATGCACCTATCGCCGGCTGGACGAAGGATCCGAGTCTTCCGTCCCCTCGTCAGCCGTGGAAACGCCCACCAACGGTGACGACAAGGACAAGGACCGGACAAAGATCACCGTCGCCTTCCTCCTCGGCCTCACCAACCCCAACTCGGAGAACATTCTCGAGTTCCTCGCCAGCGAGGCCGCTGCCAGGACCGAAGGCGACGGCCTGGATCCCAACGTGCGGCCCGACACGTCGTCCCAGCTCATGAGCAATAACATGAACATGAGCATGTCCACTGATCAAGACTTCGCCGCATGGCTTCCCTTCCCGTTCGTGGCGGGCTTTGTCCCAGAGTCCATCGACTACTTCTACTCCATGACTGAACCATCCACCGCCCCCGTCAGCATCCCGCCGTCACCCTTCGACCCCAAGGAGCTCGAAAACCGCGTTACAGTCATCGTGTCCGAACTCAATCAACTTCACATTAACCTCGCGACGACCGACCCCTGGTACGACGGCCAGTTCGACCTGACAACCGCCCTGTCCGTCTTGTCCCCCGAGAACCTCTGCGCGTGGGCGGCCACCTTCTTCAGGGTCAGCCACATCGACTTCCCCATCGTCCACCGACCAGACTTTGGTACGGGGCGCACAACGAGACCCCTGCTGCTCGTCGTTGGAATATCGGGCGCCATACGCTCCCCGCCGAGCGACGACGTGCTCGCCGCGCGGGGGCTCCTCGGCCTCGTCGAGGAATACATCTTCCGCGCGCTGCAGCGCCTCCTGCCGCACGACTCTACCCCCGAATACACCCACGAGCTGGAGGAGAGCATGCAGGCGGCGCTCATGATCCACAGCGTGCAGTTCTTCCGCAACGACACGGCCACGCGGCGCAAGAACCGCACGCAACGGCTGCCTGTCCTCGTGTCCGCCATGCGCTGCCTGGGTTTGGCGCAGACGAGGCACACGCCGCTGTTCCAGTACGAGAGCTTTGTCCGCAACGAGTCTCGCATACGGTGAGTCTTGCAATATCCAACCTTTTTTGATGGTGTCGTGTCAAGCCCGCTCACCTGTGACGAGACTGGCGACGTGGCTGGCGTTGGCAGACTGGCAGCAGAGCGGCATGTTCAACGTGCCGTCCATGATCACGCCCTCGGAAATGACGTGCGGCCTCCCCTGTCCGCTCGAGCTCTGGGACTCCAAGGACGCGAGCGAGTACTTTGAGCTCGCCCAGCGTCACGACCTGAATCCCGCACGACGCATAGTTTCCGTCAAGCACTGCATAGACGCCCTGATGAGCGACCATTTCAACGGCATGGGCAACTTCCCTTTCCAAGACGTCAACGGTTCCGATCTTCAAATACTCATATTCGGTGCGTTGGACCTTCTCCCCCACATCTCCCTCACCTCGCTTAGACAAGCCCCAACAACTGATGACAAACAGGGATAAACAGCATGGTCCTCTCCTCGAACCTGATGGGCGTGCTCCCATCCTGTCAGCGCAGCATCCTCCGCGCCGTGTCGCGCTGGGAGTCCATGTGGGAAGCCGTCCGCGGGCGGATGGACCCGGCCGTCCTCGAGAAGAGCGGCATGGTGCGGTACAACACTGAGCTCGGGTGGGCGGCCCGGCAGATCATCAAGGTCGCCATCTCGGGCGACCGCAGCTCAGCCTACATGCAAAAGGTCGGGCACGATTCCCTCGTGGAGCTGCACGAGTTTGTGAGACAGTATAGGGACGTGTGATCAGCGGCATCTCCAAGATGGAAAGGTCGCCGAATAGCCTTTTTTTTGCATGATACACCGCGGCCGTGGCTTGCATGAGGAAGGAGTTGCATTCTGAAAGGAGACGCAAGTCTGTGTCTCTCACGCTAGGCGTTCTGGGGAGGGCATCCACCAAAAGTGTGCAGCTTCGAGCTCTTGGCCGTAACTCATCTTTCAAGGATAGAGCCTCATTCACTGAGACGAGTCCCTATTTTCACCGGGGGTCCGAATGCTCGAGCAGGCTCTGTTGTATGGAGGTCTCGATCCCATGGCTACAGACGGCATCCACATCAGATGTCACGACGAGCTACCCCATCATCTGCTTTGCCTGCAGAGTCTTCGGTGCCTCAAGGTGACGTTGTCTGAGTCTTTCCAAACCAATGCTATGGGATAAAAAGGCTGTTCCAGTAAAGACTCCTATATTTATCGATCAAACGACATGTACTCATACCCCTCCCTGATAGGTACTTCTCACCTCCCGAGCTGGATGTCCGTCCTACCGTCAAAGCACACCCATCCTCGCATGAATTCGAGCGCCTTTTGCCACTCGTCATCATTCAAAGCACCGCGGTGCCAACATCAACCTTCTACACCACCCGTCTCCAAGCAGACATGTGCCAACAGACATCAGCCCCCAACCAAGTGGGCGCGTGCCCGAAGACAAGAAAACTCCTCCCGCCGAGCCCAACCCTTCGGCGTCCAGCAAATTCCAGATACCCGAAACCCCGTCGAGTTGGATAACAAAACCAACGCTCGAACCCGAGGCCGAGTCTGGCTCAGACAACCCCAAGAGACAAGACGAAGAAGCATTGGACCGCCGCAGGCCACGGAACTAAGCATCAGGAGAACGTTAAAGCCTCCCACATTGGACGGGAGAAGCATATTCACATTCTCTTCACTTGGTGCAGAAAGCGCCCGCTCAGCCCTACACCAGCGCGCCCCACCACCTGCACAGACGCGACGTTCGACCAGTAAGTAGTCCGAGAGACACGACACATTCACGCCTTTGGTCTCGTTTGCCTCGCGCACTTCGGGCTTTGACCGTCTGACAGGCGATAACACGTTTGGCCTACCCTGGACGCCCCATGCTCGGTATTCCAGAGTTGGCTGTCGTAGTTCTTTCGCATGGACTCGGCATCACCCGCCAACTCGACTGCGAGGTTAGTCACACGCACCCGCAGGAACGTGCGCCATGTTCAGACGATGTTTGACCGGAGGCGGCCTGCGCCATCCCGAGCGGTTCAGTTTTCACAAACTTGACGTGGGCGAGTGGGGAAGATGGTAATACATTGAACATAGGCATGACGTTGGTGACGGAGGTCTTGATCCAAGGTACATGACCATACACACTGCAGATGGGGTAAAGGAAGTCCTTAACTGGAAGTAAACCGGGAAATGAGGAATGGCGGTCATGTCCCAACAGCAGCGGACCTTCAATTAAGACTGCAGAGCTAAGTAAACAAAAGGAACTAAGCAACTATACCGAGAGCACAAGAAGTAGACGGGGTTCATTCGAGATGTTGTAGAGGAAAAAAATGGCCGTGGTGGATGTGATGTGTAAATGGTACGGTGTGGTATACTGAAGAGAAATGAAAGAGATGATGGTATCATAGGTTGTATATGTTTCTGCCGTCGCAGCATTTGTCCGGGTTTTGGTCTTGTTTTTCTTTTTTCCGTTTTCCGTTTCTGCGCCGTTCAAAACCTCTCTAGGTTTTGATGAGAGAAAACTGACAGGCCGCCGTATCATCTTGAACATCCTGGCCACGTGAGGAAAATCATTGCTCATAAGCATTAAGCGGAAGGAATCTTGAAGTCGCCTTCTTGGTGTTGCCGAGGGGGTTCCACCTCCTGTTCCTCGTTCTTGCTCTTGCCAAGCCGGTTGCACCACTCCTCGGCGCTGACAATTGTTCCGTCGATGACACCGCTGACTTGCGTCATCATGTCGAGGCCCTCTTTGGCGAGAAGCAGAGCCTTGTAGGCGCCTTGGCGGAGGTCCTCGGCCTTGTCACCGACTTTTTCGCCCTGCTGCTGTTCGACGGCAATGGCGTAGAGGAAGCGTTGGGGAAGAGTTGTCAAGTGACGACGAATGAGGTTCCGAGCGTTTTCGGGCAGAGAACCACCAGTGTATTTGGAGACGACTTCGATGCAGCCGCGTATGGTCCGGACGATATCATCCCTGAATCTGGTAATCTGTGACTCAAGCATAGCACGGTCCTGATCAGAACTCGTTTCGCCAGGAATGTCGGCCATGATATGATCCCCGTCTTCGTTGGGTCCGGAATGTTCTCCTGTTTGCCCGGCCTTCTCGTACTGTTGCAACACCGATTTGAGTCTCTGGACGACCCCGCCGACGTAATCATTGGCTGCGCGCAATCGCCCTAGGCAATACTTCAACCTCTTCAGGCTCTGCTCGCTCATGGCAACGCTGAGTCCAGAAGTGGACATGATCAGACGCGACTGCCAAGCAGCATTCGAGCCAGGCCTTTGGGGCTTTTCGTTCTCGGTGTAAGCAGGCGAGCGGTAGTCATCGTAAGCTGGCAACGTGTCGACGGTGCTTGCTCGTGACAGGCGGCGGTCGTGCTTGAAGACGTAAGGGTCACGAGGCGAGTCGACGTCGGGCATGACGTTGGTTTGGGAGTCTGCCATGAGGCGGTCTAGGTCACCGCCGGTGTCCACCGTCCGATCAACCTTCCTCCGCTTGTGTGACCCGCCATCGGCAGCCTCCAAGTCCGTTGACTGGTGTCGGCGACCAGCTCCCAAGAACCAACGTACGCTGTTTTCCATGCCCGTCTTGCGCCCGACAGTGCCTCCGTAACTACCAATGGTCGTAGCAATAGGGGTCAAAACTCCCTCGACATATTCAACACCAGACCTGATGCGCGGCGAGAAGTTCTTGGACGTATTGTAGGCCGACGTGGCATTCTCGATGGTGTTGGCAATGATGGGGTGAGAAGTCGTCAGGAGGGAGAGAAGGGGTTCTTCGGCCGTATTCTGCATCTTCGCTTGCGGATTGGAAGTGATGGACACTGCAGGCGAAGCTCTCGGAAGCGGGGCATGATTGGCAGGGGGGGAGTTGATGAAGTCTGTTGCGCGGCGTCAGTAAGCACTTGAGGCACCACGGAAGTCTGACCACTGACCAGCACGCAGGTCGCCTAGGGCTTCAGCGGCCAGGCGTACGTCTGGGTCATCGAGACTGACGCTCGCTGCTCTCCCTTCGTAGAAACGTTCGGGAGAAGCGGCGCTCATAGTGTGGGCTGAATTTACGTCAAGGTCCATTCCCGAAGCTGAGTCGGCCGGCTGCGCATGACTGGGGGTATAGTAGGTTGTGAGAGGATTCAGACTCGGCCACTGGGTTAAAGGAACGGTCGTCGAGGATCGAGTCAAGGCAGGCGGGGTTTGTTGTGGTGGCTGTAATTGAGGACGGTTGTTTGGATGCTGACGATGTTGTAGTTGTTCAGTGGGGTGCGAGGTAGGTGGTGCTGGTAGTGGTGGTGGTTGCGGTGGAGCAAAGCGAGCAAGATTTGATCCCGTCACAAAAGAGAGAGATGGCAGGTTGAGGCCGATGTTATCATTGTGTTGCGGTGCTGGTAGAATAGGTGGAAGCTCGGCAGTCGGGGCGTCGGGAAATCTGAGTAGGTTGGGATCGTGGGACTGCAGATGCGCATAGGTCGGGGGAGCATACGAAGGCGCCTGGGACGGGAGGTGTGTCGGATCGAGGCGCGCGTGGGAGAGGCCGTGCTGGTTGGAGTTGAAGGACGACGAGGAGAGATGAGCAGTTGAGGTGGACGTTCCAGTAGTAGGTCTAGTTGGAGCGGGAGGGAGGGTAATAGCGTGAGTGACGGTGTCTGTGGTTGGAGCGACGGACGAGGAAGATGGCGGCAACTGGCGGTCGCCAGGTGCAGGCCTGTGCAGCATGTGATTTTGGCTCATGCTCTGGCTCTGGCTTTGGCCCAGGTCCATTTCGCCCAAAAAGTGTATTCAGACGGTGTCCTGGAAGACAATTTCTCTACCTCTCTTCCTCTCTCTCTCTGCTTCTCTCTCCTTACTTTCTGGTGGCAGGGAGGGGGGGTTAACGAAGAGGCAGGCCTGAGAACCTTTTCTTGCTAGGAGGACCAGACGGAAGGGAGGACGAGCGCTCAGGACGACAGACGGTGAACGGTGCGTTGGACGGAGGAAGGGGGAACGAGCGTGCGAGGGCCAGGAGTTGCGAGACCGGCACGCGGTTGTCTCAGGCTCTCGGGGGGTTCAACTCTTGACTGGCATGAGTGGGGATATGACCTGCCCCAAAGGTCTTTTTGTTTGATTTGAAGAAGAGAAATGTCGGAGGAATTTCTCTTACATTCGAGTCGCCCTCGCTCGGTTTTGCTTCTCGTCGTTAGATACCTGGTTGGCGGATAGCGGCGCCTCTGTCGTTACTTCTCCTTTTCGGCATCCGTCAGAAGGTTGCAGTGTGCAGTTCTGGTGGAGTGAGAGTGTGTAGAGAGCGCATGCAGACACGCGGTAGAGTAGAGTAAAGGCGTAGGTACGCTACACCGCGACGGACGGTGTCAGTTGGAGGGCGAGGGAGGAGAGAAGAGTGGCCGGTGGCTGCGGGCGGCGCAACAGAGCTTCATGTACTAGCAGGACGATTTGGGCCAAGTGGCGAAGGATAATCAACACGAAGGACGGAGTTGGGTTCCAGCCTACTATGTAGGGGCGACAAGGGAGGCGGCGGCGGGAGAGGAGTCGATTTTCGGGGCGCAACCGAGTGGATGGATATCTCGTGAGTTCGTTCCGCTGCTTGTGAAGGGCCCTTACAGCCAAGCGTGTGCGTAGTGTAGCGTGAGTAGCGCACGCAGTATGGGTATCTGTACGGATACAGAGCGCAGGCTGTCGAAGACAACGACGGCGTCACTGTACTCCGTAGTATGTGGGAGTACTGCGTCGTCTTCTCTTTGGGTGGCCAGGTATTGTGAGAAAGGGGGGGCCTCTCGACCTGGTCTGCCTGGCTTGGCTGGTGTTATTGTTGAGTTGGTCGACGGGGAGGTTGTCTGTTCCTGTTCCGTCTGCTGTCGGCTGTCTGCTGTCCCCTGTTGTGGAGGCGGATGGGTTGGATGGATGGGATGGGACGGACGGACGGGAAACAAGGTACCCTGCCCTGCTCCTGCCCTATACAGTACAGTCGTGGTGTCTTGGATTCGAGGTTGCGAGCGATGCTGTCGTCTTGCATCTGTAGTCCATCTGCAGCGCAGTGTAAAGTGTTGCGTGTTGCACGTGTCCCCGGATGCATGGGAAGAGGTGTCGCCTAGATGGATGACGGGCTGGCTGCGAGTGATGATGTTTGGTGGTTGAGTAAATTGCCCGACCTGATCTGGCGGGCGGGGGCTGACGAGTTGCACTGCTCACTGCTCCTTAGGAGGTTGGAAGGTACGATTCTACGTAGTACCTGCCCACGGAGGCAGTCTGCAGGCAGGTTTGCTTGGTAATTGATGTGTAGGCAGGGCACGGCAGGTACCTTAGGCTGGCAGTGGCCAATGATCAGCTGAGGAAAGCGAGCAAAGCGACAAGCGAGCAATCGACGCTCACACCTGGCATCCTGTGTCTTTCTACTACATATGTAATGGTAAGTATTGTCTTCTACCGACGATGGCAAGCGAAGCGAAGCAAATGGGCGAGTCGCCATGTGAGTTGGTCACAGGCTGATGCTGCTGCTGTATTGGAGGCAGCTGAGTGTGCCTGGAGGACACGAAGTATCACACGCAGATCGCTTAGGCTCAGGCAGGGACTGCAAGCATATCGAAGCCTCCAGGTACAAAAAGTACACAGTTGGAATCCTCCCTAACGAGGTAGTACGTTAGGTAGAACTAAACTGGGGGCGCCTACTATGTACGCTTACCTGCTCGGATTCACGATTGCGATGCTGTTGTAATACGTAGCTAACGCACGCTGATTACCCAGGTAGGTGGATGAAAGGGCGCCCTTACGTAGGTACCTACCTACTTTATACACCAGCTTCAAGAAGCGATACTCGGAATGCTTTCTTAAAGCACCTGACAATCTGAACAAGTCACCACTTAAGGTAAGGTACCTAGTACGAGCAACACTTCTCTTTTTGCGATGTGCCAGACCTTCCAGCCTGATTACTACTGGTGGAACACACCATCCTCGGTAGATGCCCGGCGGCCACCGTCAGGTTCCTTCTGCCCACTCATCATGATTCGCTCCGTGGGGGTCGGGGCAAGCTGCATGAGAATTCCGACACCGATACCGTACATGTGCACTACCACTAATTACACGGCTGACGGTAAACACGAGATGGCCCTCCATATGCCCACATTCCAGGGCTCGCAACCTGTGAGTGACGCTCATGGGCCCAATCACGAGGCATTTACGACTCCGCGATGCCCCTTTGGGACAGGTCAGGCGCCCACCATCTGCAGACTTGAAAGTCCGTCTGGCTGGGAGTCTGCAGGGTCCGAGGAGACCCGCTATGCTAAACCGAGACTCTTGTGTCGCTGTTACTCTCTATGCCGGCCTCTCGGAGTTGCAAAAGCTGACGGTCGCTGGGCATGGGATACACCCGACTGGGAATAGCCGACGACGCTGTGACAGCCGGGTGTATGTTTCATGCGTTGCATCTACGTTGCCAGTCGCAAACCGAGTGCAAACCGAGTACTCCGTACCAAGTTCAGAGACTGCGCACCAAAGTCCCGCTGATAGACAAGATTAAACATCTGTACTCCGTACTCTGTACTCCGCAGCATCTCCTGAATAGTCCCGTCTTCACCACTTCCTCGATAATAAAAGCGCGGCGTGCCATCTTGGACCTTGAGTGAAATCGCATGGCCCAGGTGTCATCACTTCTGGTCTGACATCTGCAGAAGAAGTACTCTGGTCTGCGGACGCCATATATCTGTCGAGGTGGCCAACCGCATAAATGACTTCTTTCTCCAACTGCGCCTTCCCGTTATGGTCGACCGGAATGCGAAGGTCTCCAGTGGATTTGGCTTCTATCCAGCATAATTCCAAGTGCCCTAGCTGGACCGATGATGCCTTCTCGCGCTGCTGATCTCTAAAATCCTGTTGCGGTCTTGATCTTGCACTGCGCGCGCGGCACTATCAGTTGCTGATCGCAAGGGAGCATCATCCTCGACAGAAGCACCAAGGACCCAGGGATGAGGGGAGAAACAACATGCAGTCACGAAGTACGTACCTCCAAGCCGAACGAAGCTGGGGACGCACGTGTCAGACGCTTTAAAAAAGACTGGGTCCATCATCACATGCATCCTACCTACTGGACGGGATGAACAACTCAACACGCAGTCGCAAATGCTGACTTCCTTCTGTGTAAGGCACCTGTGGAAGGCACCCATGGTAGGTACTCAGTAATGAGTTACTGGAAGGTAACCTCAGCATGTGCGCAGCTTGCGATGTTAGTGTAACCGCCAATGTCTCATACTGCCGGCTAACCTTCCCCAACGTAGTCCTCCGTATTGTCACAGGCACGTTCAGTACTGAGTAAATGGTCGCCCAGCCGGCATTCGGCCCTGGTGCGTGTGAGAGCAATCGCATTATGTGATTGGCTCACAATTTTGTCCTTGCTACGTCACTCATTGGGCACGGACTCTCGTCTTTCCATGTGAAAGCCCTCTGGATTGTACTCCTAGAAAGCAAAGGATGGACGGACCACCCAGAGTCTGGGAGTCCCTCGTCAGAACTGAGACTTTGAAGAAAGTGACTGGACTATTTTTTATTTTTGTCAGTTTCTAATCGTAACTGTCGTCTTCGAAACCTCCACCAATTTCCCTTTTTTGACGCCGAATGCGAGGAACCTCCTGCTTTGTGACACCCAAACCGGACGACAACGGTCCCTTTCGCGCACACACACGTGTAATCACGTGCCAAAGTTGGAGAAGCTGGAGTCGGTGACAAACGCGAAATGGACCAGATGACCTACAATTTTTTCCCAATATCCGCCCAGGGGTCCAGTCTGGCGTCTCACTGGCTGGATTTGTTCTTTTCCATAGGGTTTCCCTCGTCGCCGCCCCCTCCAACTTCCGCCAGCCTCAACTGCACACCACGAAGTACCACCCTCCGCCCACCTACTCATCTTGAGTACTGTGTATGCGCTAACTGCTGCCCGCCTTCAGCATTCTCACTGCTACTTACTTCTGGTGGCTGAAGACTATTTGTCGTCCAGCGTAAAAGCATCGAGTTATTACACAGCTCATAGCAGCAATCGGAACACAGCATGGTCGTCCTTCCACCTGGTTATGAGACCAGCAAATGTAAATGCAACCCCGGAGACGGTGGAGAGCGGGAATGGCGACTTGGAGGGGTACAGTAATCTCTGCCCTCTTTCTTCTTTCCCCTTTTTCTGCCCAGTTTTCTCGGTATTGCGGGCGTGCGATTGGAAACAAATCCCATCGTTGGACATACTCCCAAGGCAATGGCATCGCCTGAAATTCCCATGCATGACGGGACGCTCGTTACCGCTGGCGGAGTCTGCGCGGTGCACGACTCGAGTCCGCCGCCATTGCTGACTAGTTTGCGGCACAAATGTAGGCCATGTGATGACATCTCAGACCCGAACAAGTGGATCAACCGCGTTTCCCGTCTCGACGCACGAGCTCCCAGCTGCCCATCGTCCTCAGATTTTCACAAGATAGACTGCGATACATCGGAGGCGTTAACTGTAGCTGCCGACGAGGGTGTGTTGCAATGCAAACCAAACCAAGTAGCTGAAAAGTTTTGGTGCCCAGTAGCGGGCCCGGCGTCGCACATCGCAGCCTTCTCCTTGTCTTGTGGCTGTCAGGAGGACATTTCATGAGGGTTGCCCCCAAGACGGACCGCAAAGTCAACCTGGACCCTTCCCTCTAGCTCCAAACGAAGAGGGGGAGGGCACCTGTCAAGCCTGTTATGGCTCAGCTTGTGAGCCTCGGCGTCGGCAGGTGCTTGGTTGCGTGGCCAGTTGTCACTCCATGGAAAGATGCTTGTGATTGTCATTCGGCCCATGTTGTCTTTAGGGGCTGTGAAGTCTTCAAGCTGCCTACACGGGAAGGCATGGGTTTCTAGCTGAGCCCCGGACTCAAGAGCTGTTTGGCACTGTCGAGACGAATACGAAAATTCAGCAAAAGTATGTTCGGTTCCTCTGACACCGCCCATGCCACGGAAAATAGTACGCGGGCAGTTCTTATGGTACCATAAATGATTTCCTCTACGCGTCACGAAATCGCAATTCACATCAACGACGACACGGTAGGGTCCAGCAGAATGCCAGCCCCAATGTGGTTGTAATAATGCGCTGCACTGTCTAAAAGGACGCGGTGAGGAGAGAAGAGGAAAAGTCAGAGGGGCAGTAGAAATTTCGAAGCAATGTAAGCAGGACGAACGGGCCCACTCTGAGCGGTCAAGTCATGTGACCTGCCGTCTGTTAAGCTCCTCCCTCCACTCACCTGGATGTTTTGGTGTTCACCGAACTTGCCGGCTGAATATCGGCAGTAGCAGGGATAGCTGCCAAAAGTGGCGCCGCGGCTTCCTCCGTCTACAGACGTGAGGTTAGGCTGTCATTACTGTAATGTGGCCCGTGCTAGCTGGACCAAGCAGACATCGTGGTTTCAATATCGCCAGCTACCAGCGCGGTCAACTGCTTCACGAACCGCCACTTCATCGAAACCTGGTCGAATTGGTGACACTCTGATACCCCTGCGAGCTGTACGATTGAGCGAGCTGAATGAATTCATCCTACTACCTGCCCTAATTCGTCTGGCCAACGCGCCAATTGGCATCCACCGCTTCATCGTTTCACCTGCCCCTCGATCCGTCCCCGCCTTGGCATTACATCAATCATGGCTTCCGCCGTCTTCTTTCTCGACTTGAAGGGCAAGGTATGGAACGGAAGAGAAGATGTGCCCTTTGCAGACCGCGAAAGCTGACGATGCGCGTGACAGACCCTGCTTGCTCGAAACTATCGCGGTGACATTCCCATGTCAGCTGTCGAGAAGTTCCCCGTTCTACTAAGTGAGGCGGAGGAAGAGTCGTCCGCCGTTCCTCCATGCTTCTCCCACGAGGGTATCAACGTACGGCACACATACCGTCATCTTTGCGCATCCGCTGACACTTCGCCGTAGTATCTCTACATCCGCCACAACAACCTCTACCTCCTCGCCCTCACAAAACGAAACACGAATGCTGCCGAGATCCTCCTTTTCCTCCATAAGATCGTCGAGGTCTTTACAGAATACTTCAAGGCTCTCGAAGAAGAGTCTATCCGCGACAACTTTGTCATCATCTACGAGCTGCTCGACGAGATGATGGACTTTGGCTACCCTCAGACCACCGAATCCAAGATCCTTCAAGAGTACATCACACAAGAGTCACATAAGCTCGAGATACAGGCCAGACCCCCTATCGCCGTCACCAACGCCGTCTCTTGGCGTTCCGAGGGTATTCGATACCGCAAGAACGAAGTCTTTCTCGACGTGGTGGAGAGCCTCAACCTGCTCGTCAGCGCAAACGGCAACGTCCTGCGGTCCGAGATTCTTGGCGCTATCAAGATGAAATGCTACCTGTCTGGTATGCCCGAACTCCGCCTCGGCCTCAACGATAAGGTCATGTTCGAGACTACGGGCCGAACAACCCGCGGCAAGGCCATCGAGATGGAAGACGTCAAGTTCCACCAGTGCGTGCGTCTCTCGCGTTTCGAGAACGACAGAACAATCTCTTTTATCCCTCCCGACGGCGAATTCGAGCTCATGAGCTACCGCCTAAACACGCAGGTCAAGCCTCTTATCTGGGTCGAGTGCGTCGTCGAGAGCCACAGCGGCTCACGTATCGAGTACATGCTCAAGGCCAAGGCCCAGTTCAAGCGGAGGAGTACAGCAAATAATGTGGAGATCATTGTACCGGTGCCAGACGACGCGGATACCCCGAGATTCCGCACGAACATCGGCGCCGTTCATTACGCCCCTGAGCAGAGCGCTATTGTGTGGAAGATTAAGCAGTTTGGTGGTAATAAGGAGTTCCTTATGAGGGCAGAGCTCGGGCTGCCGTCGGTCAGGGGAGACGACGAGCACGGCGGTGGAATGACGGGTGGTTTTGGTGGTAGCATGGGCGGTGTCGGCGCGCCCGGCAAGGGCGCCAAGAGGCCTATTCAGGTCAAGTTCGAGATACCCTATTTCACAACGAGCGGTATCCAAGTACGATACCTGAAGATTACAGAGCCCAAGGTACGTCATCCGCAGCTACATCACCAGATACGAAGGCTAACTTGAAAAGCTGCAATACCCCTCGCTGCCCTGGGTGAGATACATCACCCAATCAGGGGACATAGCCGTGAGACTGCCCGACGCGGTATGAGGTGGAAGCTAGTTTGGCGTGATATTTTGCCATCTGAATAGAAAGCCCTATTTGCGGGGTCCATGCTCTGCTGCGTTTGTCTAGCGAAACAACAAAAAATGAGGCAGATCAAACGCAGCTTCGACGGGTGGGCACAAGGCACTAAACCCTCTCGGATCTCACGTAGGGCCATGTTCAGAATACGGCAGGCGTCGTGGCCTGGAGTCTATAGAGCAGGGCGGCGATGCACCGTGTTTGGCGATGGAATACAACAACTTCACAATATCACCGGACGCTAGGTGCCTCTGCCGCTTGGACATGTTGAGAGGCTATTGTGATGGCTTCAGGGGTAGGACTTGGCACAGGTATTGGACTCGTAAGGAGACGATAGGATGTGATTGAACGTGTCATGTGATTAAACGTGTTATCTAGACGTAACTATGGTGGGGTTTACTGGTGCGGCTGGAGCTGTGTCCGTGCTAGCAAAGAGGTCACAAAGAGACGCACTTCGTAGACAGATCGCTGTAAGTTTGCGATTGTGGTGTCAAGACTGGGTGACGGGATATCTCCACCGAGGCCAAGGTAATCAAAGTCCCTGATAATAGTGGTGTTATCGCGCTTCTCTCTCAATGATGATGGAACGCTCCATTGTATGTGACCTATATGATCGTCTACGTCCACTAGGGGTGGTTAGTACACGAGCAAGTCAGAATTTGAATACACAGCCAGAGTGAAAAGAATATTTACAATTTATTGCATCCGAGACGTCTGAGAGAACACCTACAGTCTACAAAGAACCACTTCACTCTTTTATTGCCTGGCATGAATATCGAGCTAGCCTATATCCGTCAGTAACAGACGTTCCGTGAAACTCATACTATGCCCTCTTTACGACGGTATCAGTAGACAGGGAGCATAGACCATCCGTTAGTGATATGTAATTCCTTCTCCAACATGACACTCCTTCTTGATGCAACGTCCAAGACTACAGACAATTCCCTTTGTCATGTCGTGTAAACGGCCATGCTGAGAAATGGCGTTTTTGGCTTGCTCACAAGCATTGAGCAGCGCAGGCCAAGTCGCGACCTTGACCTTGGTGTGGATGTGGTTCGTCTAGAATTCAGCCGTCTATTCCAAGGTAAAAACCGTAGTTACCTCTATGTTGTACTAGATGGGCTGGCTGTTTGTTATTAACCTGCTTCTTCATGTCATAAGTGGTTCTTTTGGATATTGCCAACACCTCATGCTTCAAATCATGCTGGAAAAGTATACATTGTCTCTCATTATTATTCCACCTATAAAGAATATACATAGTAATTTGACCCTTTCACACATTGCCCGCTCAGTGTCGTGCCTTCTTCGCCGACCTCTCGGGCTCTTCATTCTCGGCCGCGGCTCCCGCACCGCCTAAAAAGTCCAGCGCCTCCTTCAAGAGCCGCTTCTCTCCCAGACGAACCTCGACCGCCATCCTCCGACGCGTCGGCAAGCCGCCCCCAGCAAGCAGGGCCTCGTCGTCCGGGACCGACGTCTTGTATCGTCCCAGAACCTTCTGCAGCGAGGCGACGACGACGGCGCGGTAGACCTCGTCCCTCTTGCGCTTGTCGGGAATCAGGTCGCCCTTGACCTTCTTGATGGCCTTTAGGACAGCCTTCAACTGCTCCTCGAGCTCGGCGGGAAGCTCGCGCACCGCGGCGGGGGCGGTGAGCCGGCCCTCGGAGTCGGGTTCTCCCGAGTCGCGCTCGAGGACGAAGACGTCTTCCAGATCTTCGGGGTCGAAATCCTCGGCCTGTTTTGTAGTTCAGTAAGGAGAAAAGAAAGGGGAGGAAGCGTCACGGAAAAGGGTGGAAGGCGGGGGCGGAACGTACCACTTGCTTCCACACGTCGTCCGACAGCCCCAGCGCCTCGGTGACGCTGGCTTGTACGGTTTCCCAGGGGATCTCGACGACGTCGTACCGCGAGTGCTTGGGCGTGACGTAGCCGTACCTGCGAAGCAACTCCGAGTTGGGGTGGGGGCCGTAGTAGTTGAGGATCTCTTCTCCTGCGCTGATGGGGCGTAGAGCCGTGACGGTCAGGTCGTCGTCGCCGTGGTTGACGTGGGCCTGTTTCTGCGTCAGAAATGCCATGATTCATCTGTGAGAATGAGGAAGCTTACGTTGAACTCGGCATCGGCGTTCAAAATGTCGGCCATGGGAACCATTCCCAGCATGGTCTTGCCCTCGCGGTCTTCAACCCACTCTTCGTCCTCCTCCTCGGGCTCCTCCTCGTTTTCTAGATCGAAAGCGTAGGCCATGATGATGCTTCCCATGCGGTGGGCCAGCTGAAGAAGCTCGACCTCGTTGGGCTGTGAGGTTTCGGCGGGGAAGAAGATGGACGGGTTGGCGGCGATGACTGAGAGGATGCGCGAGCGGAACATCTCGTCGGCCTCGTTTTTGCCAATTTTTTGCAGAACGGCACTCCCGCTCAGTTCGTTGAGCTCTTCAGATGACCAAAACATGAGCGTGTCGAACTGCTCGGGGAGGACCTCAAAGTACGGCTTCCAGGGCGATTCGGGACCCCGGAGGTACTCGTACATCATGACCAGGATCAGAGAACCCCAAGAGTCCAGAGGCTCGTTGTCCATGTCTTCGTCATCTCCGTCGTTGCCGGTGAAGACTTGCGGGATCTTTTTGGGCAGCTCAGAAGTCTCTGTGTTGATGATGCTTTTCCTGGGAATGGTGAATAAAGTCGTCTCTGCGGGGATGTCCTTGGTGGCAACTGGACTGCGTTAGCTTTTAGTTGGTGAGACCGGTGGTTAAGCAGAGTTCTCACTAATTCCTCTGCCGGCGTGTTGGCCTCTCAGGTCGACAATCTGGATATCATCATGAAAAGCAGCCCCTGGCAGGGACTTGAACCAGGCCAGGAAGTGCTGGGACTTGGTCTGAAATTCTCCGTCGGAGGCCATGCCGACTTGGTGTTGAGCTTCTTAAAACTTCAGTTCTTGGTATCTGAGATTAAGTGACGACCGTGATATTTGATATGATCTGCCGACGAACTTTCAGATTGCTGTAATGATACCTTCCTTCTCTCACGAGGAACACAGAGCAGACGACGTCCAATTTTTTTTTGGCGTGGGCGTGCACCGTGTTACCAAAGCACGTCCGATACTAGCACTGTGCTTAGCTCACCAAACTGTACCCACTTTAAGGTGCACTTCACTTCAGTTCTCATCTGGCATCTCACTGGATTTTTGTCATTTTCTTTCCACCAGTGGCCCCTACAAATCTCACATGAGTTCGGATTCTTCTACGCAATCGTGAAGTAATTTGTTCTGCACTTACCTGGTTCTGCAATATCCTCGAGTAGTTGAAGATGACGAGAGACATCAAGTGCCATTGAGGGTTTGGTGAAGTATAAGAGACACAAATAATAGATAGGTGTTGCGCCAAGTGTCAGGAGAACACATCTTGTCATGTAGTCTCAACTTGTGGAAGAGTCGCGGCTTGATATAGAATCGCCTCAATTTTCGCGCTGATGCGGTTTTGCCTGTTCACTCATCATCACGCACGAGTACGGCCGAAGTTCTCTTCAGAGTGCTTGGTGACGAACGACGAGGTTTTGAACTCGGGTCTAATTTGCCCATGTGGCCCTGTACATGTTACCTTGAGCAGTGGAGGATATGACAGAGCAGCGACGGCCTCTCGTGGTGTAGTAGTTGCAACGATTAGCTTCATAGCAAGTCGACGCAAAGGCTGAATGGTTTCCTTGATAGCGTTGTGCAAACCGACCAAGGTCCCGACTGACGAAGACTTTGACGACGGCTTCGCAGCAGAGAGACCCAGCGAATAGACACTGGTATGTTCTTGGAACGACCTCTTGATCACCAGCGTGAAGCTGTCATTTGAATCCCGCTTGGCATTCCATCCTTCAATTTGGTAGAGTTTTCGGTTCAAACCAGGTGATCACTGTTCCTGGAGCCAGAATGGCGTCTCGCGCTTGCAGAGTAAGTCAATTGCCGTATACCCAGATGATGCAACCTGTCATTAGATTTCGAAGAGCAGGCAGGCTACCTACGATTGTAACATGGGACTGAGATAGGGGCCAGTATATCCATCTACAAAAGACCGACACTAGTATAGAAATGGTAACGACTTCATGAAACCCACACGGCGTGTCGGCAAAGACCTCAGCCGTGAAGCACCCACTAGGCTGTAAACTGCTGGCATCGACAAGCGCAAACTCTTTACTCAAGCTCCGTAAGTGGCCAGCTCAAAGATGGTGGGTCACATGGGCGCTTCCTGTAACTCGGTAACATATTCGCTCAGGAAACGAAATCCAGTAGGCCTGTTCAGCTCAAACAAGTATCGGAGGTCACAGGCACGTCTCTGTACGAACAAGTGCCCTGCAAAGTTTGTAGGACTTGACTCTTTAGTAGAGGCCTATTACGAAAATCTAACGATTCTTGGCCACGTCTGGCACGACAAACTACGCGAACCCACTTCACAGCGCCCACAGAGGGGGACAGCTCTCGTACTGTCTCTTTTCCTGGAGAGAACTATCCTCTGTTGGATGTAGTAGAAGATCAACAAGCAGGAAGTTACAACTCGGCAAAAGTCATCACATATACGCCCTTCTCCATTCAGCTAAACTTAGCTTGAAGGCTGCGGCCGAGTCACCCGGCCGAATGCCTCGAGAAACAAAGTCTTTAGCCGTCGGATAGATCAATTTCTAGATCTCTTTCCATAAGCGGCTACGGCAACTTCATTAGGCCTGTCATGATCTCTAGATTTAGCAAGGCGTGTAACACTCGAGACGAGATCGGTCAAAGGCAGCTCCACAGCCACGGTCCATCTTCATTTCAACGCGCATACTCCAGACAAGGTCGGTGGAAATCTCCGATGGATGCCAGCTCGTATGTGACCGGTATGACAGGTCTCTGAGAGGCCTCAGAGCTATTATACATATAAAAAAAGTCTACTTCACTCTTCACTGACGCTGAGATTCTGCATCTTTCCTTCTTTACAACGCCAAGTCATTCGTTCATCATCACTCTTTCATTGACCATGAAGTCAGCCTTTCTTAACATCGTGGCAAGCGCTGCTGCTGGCGGAGCGCTTGCCCAGGTCACTGGAAAGCCGTTTGGCTTTGCAGCTGGCACTACTGGCGGAGGCGAAGCCGAGCCTCAGATTCCCTCGAGCAACGAAGAGTACGCTGCCCCTGTTTAACCCAAGGAAAGAAGAAAAAAAAGTACTCACACCGATGTAGGCTCGTGAAGTGGCTCACCGACGACCAAGCCCGCGTCATCATGATCGACCGCACCTTTGACTTTCTCGAGTCTGAAGGCCGCACCACCAACGGAAAGTGTTGCAAAGATCCGAGGCTCGCGAACTGCGACCAGCCCGGCCGTGTTGGCCAGGTCTACATCGGAGAAGACTGCAGCGGCAAGGAGCCCATTTCTTGTGACTACTGGAACTCGCCGAGGAACCCAATCGACGTTGCCAGTGACAAGAGTATCGTGGGTGTCGGCGACAAGGGCGTCATCCGCGGCAAGGGTTTCCGCATGACCAACAAGGCCAGCAACGTCATCTTTCAAAACATCCACATCACGGAGCTGAGTGCGTCACATGCCCTCACCGTAGACACTTGGAGCCTGGGGGACTGACAGCCGCAGACCCCGAGTACATCTGGGGCGGCGACGCCATCACCATGGACGGCACCGACCGCATCTGGATCGACCACTGCAAGACGTCCCTCATCGGCCGGCAGCACATCGTCTCGGGCTGGGGCCCGGCCGGCGCCGTGACCATATCGCACCACGAGTTCGACGGCAAGACGGGCTTCTCTTGCACCCAGAAGCACTACTACAACGCGCTCCTCATCGCCGACACGGCCTCGTACACGTTCGCCTACAACTACCTCCACGACGTGTCCGGCCGCGCGCCCAACGTCGGCGGCAAGTCCCACGTCGCGTTCCAGGGCGTCAACAACCTCTGGGAGGAGGTCGACGGCCACGCCTTCGCCATCGGGGAGAACATCGAGGCGCTGGTCGAGGGCAACCACTTTGAGAACGCGAAGCAGCCCGTCGAGCCGCACACGTACGACACAACTGGCGACGTCTTCGTCGTCGAGTCGGCGGCGGACGCGGCCGAGTGCGAGGGAGCTCTCGGCCGCGCCTGCGAGGTCAACACCGTTGCGGGCAAGTCGTCGGGTGCTCTGCTGCCCCTGAACAACACCGCCGCCGTTGACGGCTTGAGCAAGGTGGCCGCGTCTCTGGTCAAGCCGATGAAGATTGACAAGGTGCAAGAGTACGTCAAGGCCAACGCCGGAGTTGGTAAGCTCAACGTGTCTGGATCTTTCACTCCGCCCTCTGGCAACTCTACCCAGGAGAGCTGCGACAAGAAGCGTTCTGAGCCTCTGCGCCTCAAGTTCTCTCGCCGCACCAAGACCATTTTTTGAACTGCTTGTTGACAGGCTGCCAAGACCATCTATACCTTGTCCTTCATCTTATCCACATCTAGTTGACTAGTATGTTATTTGAAAATATACACTCTTTATTACAATTTCCCAGAGACCCCTTGACGGATAACCAATGGTCATGTCATTTATTGCCAATCAGTCGAGCATTTATCTTTGACAAACCAAGGTCCGCTGTGGTAGAGGCACTCGTTTCAGCTACGTCCTCCATCAAACTTGGGCCGCAACCTTTTCGTCGGGCACTTTTGCGTCGCCAGCGCTCTCGGAACGCGGCACGTCGACAGCTTCGATGACGCCTTGGCCCTGCTCCTCCTCCTCCTCGGGCCTCACGTAGTCCCTGGGCTCGACCCACCTGTCTTCCATGATGGGCGGCGGCCAGATCCTGCAGCTGGCCCAGTACGTCAAGCCGGACAGGAACAGGCCGACCCAGTAGGCGAAGTAGTAGAACCTCGTGACGCCGACCGGGGCCGAGACGCCCATGTTGTTGAGGAAGCCGTAAAAGTTGGGGACGATGCCCACGACGTAGGCGACGTAGGCGCGGACGTTCCAGCCGTGGGTGTAGTAGTACGCACCGGTATTCGCCGAGGTGAAGGCGTCCGGGATGGAAATGCGGCCGCGGCCGACGAGGTAGTAGTTGACCAGCAGCACTCCGGTGATGGCCGAGAGGAAGATCTGGTACGACGACAGGAACGAGACGAAGACGGACGCAGAGCCCTGGCCGAGATTTAGCATCTATTTCAGTCGTCGAGAACCCAGCAAACTTTTTTGACTTACGAGGAGGAACCAGGGGTTGATGGCGAAGGAGATGACGGCGCAGACGAAGAAACCCCGACGGACGGTGAGGTACTTTGGGAACAGCGCGGCGATATCGTTACCCGCCGGAAGGGAGTTTTCAAAAATACTGCTGAAGATGCAGCAGTAGGCAAAGCAGCCGGCGATGAAGAAGCAGCCGGCCCTGTTGGCGGGGGTGTACTCGGCCGTCTGGAGCTGGTCGAGCATGGTGACGGGGTTCCAGATGAGCTCGCCGAAGATCAGCTCGCTCGAGGCGCAGACGAGGTTCCCGACGACGGCGACGACGAGGTTCGCGACGGGGAAGCCAAAGATGTTGCCGAGGACGACGTCGTTCTTGTGCTGCGCGTAGCGCTGGAAGTCGGCGGCGTTGCTGGCAAAGGTCGCGCAGTTGGCGGCGCCGAGCATGAAGAACTGCACAACGAGCCAGGCGCGCCTGGAGCCGGTGGCGGTGCCGCCGCGCCGGACGACGGGGCCCAGGCCGCCGGCCTTGGTGGCCGTCCAGGCCAGCATTGCGACGGCGGAGACGACGAAGACGGCGAGCTTGGCGTAGACGAGGCCTCGCATCTTGGGGACGGGGATGACGAGGAAGGCGCAGGTCACGAGCCAGAAGATGACGAAGCCGATCATGCCGGCCGTCGTCAGCGCGGAGCCCTCGCCCATGGTGTTGGGGATGTCGGCGATGGCCGGGATGACGGCGTGGAGCATGACGTAGATGCACTGGCCGCCCTGCACGGCGTTGACGCCGTTCCAGACGATGGCCATGACGGCGCGGTTAAAGGTCGGCCACCACGCGCCGTAGATGCCAAAGGCGGTGCGGCAGAAGACGGGGAACCCGACGTGGTACGTGGCCCCCGGCCGGCCGTTGAGGGTGATGATGGCGGCGATGAGACACTGCCCGCCAAAGGCGCACAGCAGAGACTCCCAGATGCTCAGGCCGAGGGCCTGGGCCGTCGACGACGCGTACCAGTTGGACACGGTGGCGACGGCCGAGAACCAAAAGGTGAAGTAGGTGTACTTGGTCCAGGTGCGGTCCGCGAGCTTCAGCGGGCGGATGTCGTCGTTGGACAGGAGTGCTTCGCGGCCGTCGAGGTCGGACGTGCCGGCCGCCGCGGGGACGCCGAGACGAGAGATGAGCGTCATGGCTGCGACGAGGACACTGCTGCTTCATGCGACCGACGTGGCGATGGTGAAGGAAGAAGCCCGCCCGCCCGCTGTTGAAGTGAGTACAGCAAGACTGGACGCACGCTGGACTTGGGTTTCACAGACCGACATCACGGCGGCTTATAACGAATCACGAGTGTAGAATCCTAATCTTCATGGCGTCGTACCTACAGAACACTAGGGACGTCGGACTTGATAAGCCATCGATCGCTATCGTTGGAGATAGCAGCAGTGAGCTGTGGTAACAGAGAGACAGAGTGAAAGCACGACATGTGGGGGAGATAAGCCATGCAGGGATCTTTCCGAGTCTGCACCAGGCACTGGCATGTAGCCTCGAGCGTCGTGATGTGTGTGCGACGCAGGCAAGTCAGGTTGAAGCTCTGATGGAACCGCATCTTGATCGTCGGCAGCCAAGATCAAGCAAGAAGCGGCGCCCTCCGAGTTGATGGCCGAGTGGATGTATATAAGCAGACCAAGCCTTCGCCAAGTCCCGCTCAAGGGCCCGGAAAGACGAGCCTCGATATGATTGCTGATTAGTTATCCCCGGCCGAAGAAATCCTCCGGAAAACACAGGCGAAGGGGGAGAGTCCTCCGAAGACCGGGGATCAACCCCGTAACCCCACACGGTCTGTTGTCGGCCATGTCGTGGATGATAAGGTGACTAAATACTTGTGAGCGAGCAGCCGTGGCAGTGAAGCTCCGTGCGATAAGAGACCAGACGGTCGAACCCCGTGGCAACGTAATTACCAAGTCCTTTCATGCAATTCACCTCCTTGTGTGCTGATTTCATCTCCGGCGAAGTCCGGCGGAGAACGCCCACTGTGCTTTGCAGCCTTTTACTTTGTACAACTAAGAGTAATTTCATCTTGACTTCGTTCTCACTGAGAACATTTCATACTTGACCCTGCCGTGAAGTGAGCCAACACCTGAGCCATTGACTTCTCGTCCAGCACATCGCCTGTCATCGCCGTCTAGAACCTCACTCCTTCCCAGCAACTCGGGTCTGCATAGTCGTCAGCCGTCAGCCATCAACCAACATGTCGACAACCACTACGGAAACGCTCCCGGAGAGCTACAAGCTCGAGCTCATGTCCGCCTACGGTCCCGTCTATCGCACCGTCCTCCGCACACCACCGCGCGACTGCTCCCCCTCCGAGGTCCCCGTCATCGACCTCTCCACCCTTCGCGGCACCCCGGCCGAGCGCCGCGTCCTCGCCGAGCGGATCCGCGACGCCGCCGAGAACACGGGCTTCTTCTACATCAGGAACCACGGCATCTCCAAGCCCACCATCGACGCCGCCTTCAAGCAGGCCCAGGCCTTTTTCTCGCAGACCGACGAGAAGAAGCGCCTGGCGTCGCAGAAGAAGTCTAAATTCTTCAACGGCTGGAGCGAGCGACGCGCCGCCCAAATCTCCCCGACCGAGACCAAGGACCACCGCGAGGGCTTCAGTTTCCGCTACGACCCGCGCCACGACCCGGAAACAAAGGACCCGGACGACGTCCCCGAGGCGGTGCGCCCGTGGATGAAGCACGAGGACTTTGTGTGGGAGGGCACCGCGCACCTGGGCGGGTTCAAGCAGGACATGGTGAGGTACTGGCAGGCTTGCGTGACGCTGGCAAGGGACATGATTCGCATCTTCGCCCTGGCCTTGGACGTGGAAGAGACCTACTTTGATGATGTGATTACCTACCCCGGGAGGTGAGTTGTGCCCATGGACCCATGGACGAAGCAAGGCGTGCGCGGCCATCGTGTGCCGTGACATGTAATGTTGACTCCCTCGTAGCGACAGCGTCTGCAACTACTATCCCAAGAACACGGAACCGCAAGACGCCACCATCGACGTCGGGCTCGGCGCCCACACCGACCTGCAGTGCTTCACCCTGCTCTGGCAAGACCACGTCGGCGGCCTGCAGGTTTTGACAAAGCACGGCCAGTGGATCAAGGTGCCCCCCGTGCCCGACACCTTCGTCATCAACATTGGCGATTTCCTGCAGCGCCTGTCCAACGACAGGTTCAAGTCGACCGTCCACCGCGTCTTCAACTACGCTCCCGAGGATAGATACTCCATGCCCTTCTTCTTTGGCTTCAACCACAACGAGCAGTGTGCCGTGCTGCCTACCTGCACCGACGACAAGAACCCGCCAAAGTACGAGCCCATCAGTTGCGGCGAGGTGAGTGTTGCCTGTCACTTTCCAGGGTGCACCTAGATGCTAAGTGGGTGGCAGTGGTGTCGGTTGAGGTTCGAGAGGACCTTTGAGTTTTCGAAAAAGAAAAACGGGACAGGAGCGGCAGCTTACTAGGCTTCAGTTGACGTCGTGGTCCGCGCTTGACAACTAGTGCGACTGATGACGCTTGAAACCATATATGCTCCATTTGATTGCGCCTCTCCTATGCTGTGACGCTACTCTTCTCAGAAAACAAGGAGAAAAGAACATCCCAAATATGCTCCTGCGATGTGCTTACACTATACATATGAGCCGCCGTTCCATCTCTGCTTTTCAATACTGCGCGACAGACGTGACGTGGATGACGGCGTCGATATATAGCCTGTTTTCCACCGTGCAGGCGACGCTTGGCTTCAGCTTGAACATCCCGTTGGGCCCTATCTGGAAAGGCTCTGTCTGGTCCAGCTTGACGTGTACTTTGCCAACCGCCAGCGAGCAGATGCGTATCTTGTCATCCTCCTCCGTCCACTGATGGGATGCGCCCGGCTTGATCACAAGCACGTTGAAAGCAATGTCCTCGGATACGGTGACTGCCTGGTTCGTTGTCAAGTATGCATTGGAGAAAGCCACATCTGTAGTATTTAGTAAATGTCTCACTTCCATTGCACTGCATGTACTTACTCGTCGGAAACGTGTTGTCCTCATCGCGCACTCGCCCAGGCGCCACCTCCCAATCTTCCATTTCGAGGAGTTCTGCCGGCATCGCATTATCTTCCCTGGATGAGCTGGATAACCTTTGGGACGCCGCCGGCGTCTTGCTCGCGTCGGCGGCGCCCATCTTTGCGGTCACTGCTGAGTATCTCGTCACCCGTCTCTGTGGACTATTTGCCCTTTTGCCGTTGACGGCGATCCCGGGATGGACGCTCTCCGTCGTCGGGAGCGGTATGCATGGAACAGGGACTGCTGTTTCGATCGTGGGACGACGAAGTGGAGGGGGCGGCATGGAGGCTTTGGGAGGCGTGGCGTAGGAAGTACGAGCGGGCTGACCAGCAAGCGAAGATACTCTGGGAGGTGCTTGGGAGACTGGTGCAGAGGAAGAGATTGAGGGTCTAGCCATGGAGGACGGAAGCGGGGACGGGGATGTTGAAGCGGCCTGGACTCGTCGAGTAACTGGAAGAAAGTCGCATAGGTTCTTCAGGCCCTGATAGCTGGATCGCCACTGACAGGAGGCACACTCCTCGCTGACGGTCTGCTTGAGCCAGTCAGGAGTATTTGCTGGAAGTACTATGCATGGGTGAAGAAGTTTGTCCATGTGGGCGGTCTGGACGGTGCAGCTCAAGCATGCCCTAGGCGCCGGGTCGCCGGTGATGTGGACCAGCAGCGCCAACGCAGCTTGACGGGTCAGGCCATCAATGCCGGCGTGCTTGGCTCGCCACGCAGAAGGAAGTTCTCGCTTCAATGGGCGTTTCAATAGAAACTTGATGTCCGGCCTCTCCACGGCTAGGCGATAATTTGGAGAGAGTTGGGCTACTAGATATTCGCGAACACTGGTATGCGGTGTAGCGGAGCCGGCTCGATGGTCCGAAACGAGCTCGGTGACTTGGCGCAATGGGCTGGATTCAGCCGCAGAGCGCGCAGAGCGTGCTTGGTTCAGCCTCTGAATCCGAGCATTCGCGGCAGACGCCGATGGCGCCCGTGATGGGTGACCGACAGGCTTGTATCCGGGTAACCTCGGTGGCACCTCAGGTGGTTCGTCCGGCAGTGGTGGCCTCCTCGAGACAATGATCGGAGGATAACGCTCGGCGTTGTCAGCTTTTCGGTAGTAGTCAATGAAGGTCAGGGTTCCGTCCAGGTTGTCGTTGAACATGGAGCTTTTGTGTTTGTTCTATGCTCGTCAGTTCCAGCTGATGTGACAGCAGCGCAGAAGGGGTATCGTTTAACTGACAAGAAAGTGCGGCGAAAGGGCTTTCATCTTGTTGAAGAGTGTTCGGCAGTCGCGAACAGGGCAGATGAAGGGGTATGCGGGATCGGTGTGAATCTCATAGCCAGTCGGCAACAGGGCACCGGCTGTATTTTCAAGCTTGCCACCCCAAGCTCCATACCATTGGGCGTACGGGCGACTATTGTCGTTTGTCCTGGTCAGCTCAACGAGAGGGTCTTCCGGCGGCGTGGGCTACTCTAGTCAGTTTGGAAAGTAGAGAAAGACAGATTGGCTTACGGTGGCCGCCTGCGATTCAGATGACGACACAGAAGTTTCCTCGCTGGCGACGGCAGCTATCACATCGTCATCCGCCATCTCCTCGTCATCATCATCATTAACATCGTCATCATCCTCCTCGTCAGTTGAGTCGTCTTCATAATCGTCATCATCAACTGCCAGCTGGGAGATGGGGATGAAGGGTGTTTCGGTGGTGGCCGCGGGAGCCCCGAGATCTTCCAACACAGCGTCAGCGCGGCGGCGTAGCTTTTCCACCGAGCCAGTTTCCAGGGAAAAAATGTCCTCGACGAGCTGGATGTCGGCAGCTGTAATCGCTGTAATCGGATCTCCGGACGGCTGACCAGTCTGTTGGCGCTTGGGTTGGCCACCCTGGATCAAAGAGACCCGCTTCATCGACGACGGGGAAGGCGCGGACTGAGAGCTACCCATGAGCTTCTTAGGTTGGGTTCGGGTGAGTGAGGATGCCGACAATGACTGCTCGCCATTGAGTGAGTCTTTGAGAGCGCTCACGCCATCACTCGCAGGGGCATTGGAGTTGCTGGCCTCCCAAGACTCCTGAAGATCTTGGATCCGCGAGCTCAGGGAAAGAGCAGGCTTCTTCTGAGCAAGATGGCTAGGTTGGTCGGTTTCAGGCGTACCTGCGTTACTCGATGGGAGGATGTCACTTTCTATGCGAAGTATGTGAGGTTCAGTATCAGTACTGTCGTCGATATAAAGACTGTTGGCAGCGGAGTCGCCAGGAATAGGACGCGCAGTCGACGTTGCAAGAGAGTTCGCCGGGGGCGCCGGCGATGTGGATGCGGATGTCGGCGTCGTGGTCGCTGATGTTGCCATCGGGTTGATAGACGAGGCAATCGCCCTGGCTGTCAATTGGGATGTGGCCAATGGAGACCCAGGCGGCCTGATAGTGACCTTGATCCCGCTGCGCTTCATCGTCCTCGTGGAACCTTCCCCTGCGCTGGATACCGAGGCCGACGATGGCGAGACGTTTCGAGAGCCCACGGCGGCTCCTGACGACAGTATGATTCCTGATGTCAAATGAGCCATTGAGATAGGCTCAGGCACAGGGCTACTCTGTGTCGACGCCATCTTCAGGACTCTTTCTTCTGTCGCCAGAGATCGCTTGAGAGGGGAAACGCGTGCAGCTGATGGCCGGCTGATGGACTGCAGGGGGATAATTGGAGCGCCTTGAGAGGCTAATTATCGTGATATGGAAGAGTAAATGGGCCTTATAGAGCCTCTGGTCCCCTTAAATGTGTAGTTGAGCTAGAAGTCAATCATATAGAGCAGAATTGAATGGACGTGGAATGAGCGATGATGGACAATGGACATTGCGCGGTTGACAGGCGCGACGCGCGACAAAGGTCTAAAGTGGCAAGGACAGGCATCACACGTAGCTCCCACCAAAACTACGCAGGGGAGTACATGACTACCCTTGATGGTCCCCACCTGGAATTTGAACTGCAATAAGAAAGCGTCAGGAGAAACACCTTCCTGCCTCATGTACACTGTGCTACAGCTCTGCTGTCAGGCGAGATGGCTGGATGCTGCCATGGGAGTAGTGACCCCTTAATTCTGTAATATTTGCCTGCGTAGTAGTACCTCGCTGTTCACAGACGGAAATAATGACACTATAGCGATCGTGCGTGAGCTCATGCCGACAGTCCTGATCACAGCTTCGTGAAACTCATAGATTCGCCACACCCAGCACACATTCGACTCTAGCACGGGTATTTACGTGCAAAACAAGCCAAGATGGCACAATTTGTACAAATATTCTACACTCTACGGCCTTGGCAGGCCTGAAACGATGTCCACGCCTCGCCAGGACTCAAATCACCGCTTCTGCTTTTGAGCCTTCTTGGCCGCCTTGGCAGCCTTGTTCTTCTTCTTGAGGTTCTTCGCCCGGTCCGCCGCGTTCCTCTGTTCTTGCAACCTCTTGGCCGCCGCAATGGTCCACTCGTCCACCTCCATCGCCGCAAACTTGGCCGCCGCCGCCTTCTGTCCGGCGTTGGTCTTCTCCTTGGCCCATCTCCTATGCCTGAACTTGGCCCTGCGGCTCATGCCGCCGACGTTGAGCTTGACGAGCCGTCCGATGCGCCAGTTGTCCTCGCGGTACGAGAAGTCGTCGCGCAGCCTGAGAACCCGGGGGGGTTCTGGGGCTCCGCCCTTCTTGCCGGTGGCCGACTTGGTGACTCTGCGCACGATCGTGGTCGGGATGCCAGACGGTGACAAGGCGGAGGGCTCGACGGGTTTGGAGATGGGGTGCGCAGACATGTTGAGCTTGCGCTTGCGCTCGGCGTGCGCGGGGTACGGCAGCACGTCGTCCTTGTTGTAGACGACGCCGATGTACTTGCGGTCGGGGTGGCGGGCGGGATCGCGGTAGTATTTCACGTAGCCCGATGCCATGGCGTGAATGGTGTGATCGCGTCCCATGATGCAGTTCTCACCGGGCCACCAGAGGGTGCCACGCTGCTTGTAAATGATGTTGCCCGGGATGACATACTGGTCTGCGCGCGCCGTGGTCAGCATCTCGGCCCCGTATTCTCCAGTCTCCATTGGCTCTCCCAGCTTCACATACCACCCGTGCGCTTCGCTCCCAGCTTCTTGGGTATCGTCCGCTTGGGTGCGAGCTTGTATGCACCCTGCGACTTGACGGAGGCGTATCGTCGTCCGGCAACGAGGGCATTCGCGGCGGCGGCAAGGCTGGTGGGCGTCGTCGTCGGCCGGAGGAGGCCGGCGGCAGCAACCCTCAGGGGCTGCTGCATGAAGAAGAGGCGCATGAGGTGTGATTCGGGGACGGGCTGCCCATGCGTCCGTCGTGACGTTTTCAAAGTGTTTTTTTCCGACCTGAACTATCGCGTTTTCCCAATCGCTGGCGTTTGGTCGGGCGAACAGGGAGGATCACCTGGGCTGGATTTTTCCAGGTTAGTCAGCGATGCCGATAACGATAAGGATCTGGGTGGGCATGTGGCTTTTGGACAGCTGGCGGTGGTACAGGATTAACAATTTGGTAACAAAAGTGCACCATCTATGCTGTTTCTTGGGCTGTTGCAGTTCTATCCATTCGACCAATACTTTTCCTGCACTTGCCGTTCGAAATGCGCTTCTTCGCGTCCCTTCCCCTCGTCCTCTTGACGCTCATCAGCTCGGCCCAGGCCCAATTTGGCTTCTTCGAGCAAATGTTTGGCGGCCAGCAGCAGCAACAACAGCCCCAAAACGTCCCAAGCGACTCTTCCCAGTACCAACAACGATACGATGGATGTAAGTGAACTCTAGCCAGTGTTTTCGGCGTTGTCACCAAGCTAACGAGCCACAGCTTACTGCGAACACTACTTATGCCCCGATACCCTCGCCTGCGTTCACTTCCCGCACCACTGCCCCTGCCCCTGGCCCGCAAACCAAGAAAAGGTCGAGCTCGCCGAAGGCAACCGGATTTGCGTGTCGAGGGGTGGCTTTGCTGCCGGGGAGGCTGCGAGGAAGATTGAGCTGGCGCGCAAGGGCTTATTGTGAGGGATGGACGAAGTCGAAAAGAAATCTGTTGATGGCCCAGCTGGGTCGATATAAGAAGACAAGAGTGAGACATGCGCAAGATACCAATGTGTGGCAGCAAACAGACAAACATTTCGGCAGAATCACCGTCGCAGTTTCCAGAATTGGAGTTTAGGATAATGGAGACTCTATTGTATATGCCGCCTACTGGCCAACCCAAGAAGCCTGCCTATCCGTGCTAAAACTCTCCTGTCTGGTCGCGGCGGCGGCGGTGCCGAATCGATGCGGACAGGATACTGCAGTGGTGGTGAAGTGCGACGACTATAGACACCGAAGCCCCGGAACGCCGCTAAAACCAGTCGTGATATCCACCCAGAACTCCTTCGTTTGCCGCCACGCCGTTGCCGGATGCTAATCTCGATCTCGAGCCCAAAAAGCGCAAACAATCCATTGAAATGCTCATCATACGTCTCCCTTCGTGTGTTCTTCCTCCAGAGCGCGGCGAAGCGGCCAAATCTCCTTCTCGTTGATCGTCGTGGCTGCACCTGCACATGCAAGTCCTCCTGCCCCTGCATCTGCAAGGGCACCCGTTCAGGCCTGGCCGTTGGTGGTTTGAGTAGGCCGGGGAAGAGGCGGGACAGGCGGGGGGTTGACGGAGGTGCCGTGGCCGTGGCCGGCGCCGTTATCATCGTCGTCGTCCTCGGCGAGTTCTTCGGGGTGGCCCAACAAGTGGGCCACATCCTTCATTTCGTAGTGCTTCTTGCGCAACTGCTCAAAACGTCGGTGCTTCTCCCTCTCCTCGGGCGAAAGACCGGCCAGGTCGTCCTCGTCGCCACCATGAGGGGACGCGGCGTCGTCGACGTGTACGGCCTTGAGTGCCTTTTCTTTGGACGACTCGCTCTCCGGGACCGCCTCTTCCGGCTCGCCAAGCGACATGATAGGGATATCATCTTCCACGCTAGGAGCCACACGAGACGTGCGAGGCTTCCGCTCAACGTTGGGGTCCTGGTCTTGCATCTCGTCGTCCGAGGGGTCCTCGGTGGGGTCATAGTGCTTTGCGTAGGGCGTCTTGGGTTCGGTGATCTTCATGGTCGAGCTGCGCTCCTGCTCGGTGAGGTAGAGGTTGGCCTCGTCCCACTTCAAGCGCTGGGAAGACTCCAGGTCTTGATCGTCGTCGCCCTGGGCCGAGGGAGTGCGGCTGGACTGGCGACGGGAGCCGGAAGGGCGAGCGGCGGAGGAAGAGCGGCGGTGACCGGCGTTGTACTGGGTATTAACGATGGTGAGTTCCTTTTCAGTGAGAGGGTGCTCGTCACTGGGAGAAGTCGGGGGGGATTTCTGGAACGAGTTCTTCAGGATTCCTACAGCGAGTCAGAATTAAAATGTATCGGGGTGGTCGGCTTCAAGAGGTCGCAAGAATGCAGCGAACTTACCCCTAGGGCGCTTCGGGTGCGGACCAGGAGGGGAATGCGTCGGCGGGCTGTGGTCGACGATGGCAGCCATTTTGAGGTTTGTTGAATTGACTTGGTCGGGTCGACTGGAGGGAGTTCGATTAAGTTGCTAGGAAAATAGCAAAGGACGTGATGCGGGCCTCGTGAGGTGATGGTCAGGAATGGTGTAAACTAGACAAACTGCCGAGTCACAGTGGGGTTGCTAAGGTAAAGTGAGGATGGAAGGCAAAGTTGCTGGTGATGGTTGTGGTTGTGATGGTGTAGAAGCCTATAGCACGAGGTGGGTGCAAAAATAGCGGGGTCTGGAAATCTGGTGACGAAGGCGGTCGCTGTATTTTGTTTGGGGATGACCTTGGATGTGGAAAATAGCTGGTCGAACGGGGGTCGTGGTTCGTGACCTGCAGCAAGCTTGCGGTGAGGATCCACTATAATTGACACTGCGCAGGCGGTTTTACGTGCAGTGCTTTTTCAGGTGCCTTACTTGTAGGTACCTCAGGTTTTACTCTTGCGGGTGCACTCGAACACTGGCGAGTGTGGACCAGGAAGACGGACCTCGTAGTGGAGGGCCGCAGGAGAAGGCTCGTGATGCTTGTGAAACAGGAGGGAAATGCACACAGGATGAGGATTGTGTACCCAGGGGCAACGGGACGAGAAGTGGTGGTGGATGGCTGATCCAGATGCGAAGGAGGCGAGACCACGAGAAGAAAATGGGGGAGATGAAATGCAGCGGTGTGCGTGTCGTGGTGGCTTGACGAGAGGCTTCAGTCTGTCTTATACTGGCCGTTCTATGTGTGTATCGTGACTGCGACGCGACAACAGCACAACGGACACCAACGACACCAAATCATGTACATTGCGTGTATTTATCTGCGGACTTGGTCACCCTCCTGGAATGGAATGGCGGCCACAGGCATACGTACGCAGACGTGGACTCAGACACAGACGCAGCGAGCAGGTGCTTGCTGCAGCTCTCGTGATATATGATGTGTATTCCTACCTCCTAAGGTAAGCACAATGTTCACTGCGAGCGAGCGGGACCGAACCGCCAGACTGTCACCTCACATGTAGGTCGGTCGACTTCTCACAGGCTACAGAATCGAGTGCACCATGGTGTAGCCGTGTGCTTTTCCTTGCTTTGACTGACTTAGCGATCGTCTAACCTGGCACGAACCCAATAGGCAAAGGAGGGGTCCAGCAGGGGACTATCCTGTTCCACGCTGGGCCGGCTGCCGCTACGCTATGGGTACAAGTAGCTACTTTGCTACTGCAAGCTGTCCTGGTGGTGAATCGTCTGTGTGCGGGGGAATTGGGACGAGGGGAGGTTGGGATAATCGAGGTCGCCTGCTCTCTGCTATCTATCGTGGACTCGGCAAGTCATGGTGGACGCTTGACGTTAGGTGCTCCTGCATTCCTCACGGAGTCGGTGGCTTGTCACATTCACATTAGCTCAGATTAATCACGCAAGGTGCCAAGGCAACAATTAGGCATAGATAGGGCAGAAACAGGAGCAACTATACGGGGTTTTCTGAATGGCATCTGCTGTCCGTACGGAGCAATTAGATATCAGCCATCAGTATCCGAACATCCCCTCCACGCATCGTGTCCATGAATAGTGCCGACATCCAAGGTACGCTCCTCCAAGCGAGGTTGGGCTTGCCTCAGGCTGCTCGGGCGCACCATGTTTCTGCAATGCCCACTGGTAGATGGACGGATGGAAGCCTCCAGAGACGCCTGGCGATGCGGCCCGACTCAGATGCCAAGTGCCTTCACCCTCCACTGCTAACTTGCTAAGCCTCAGTTAGGCTCATTGGAGAGATGCACAGAGGTGTGGACCCTGCCTCTGGCGCGGGGGAGGCTTCTGATGTCGCAGCACCTTCTCTCGGAACCTGCCTCGGGAGACGTACCGGATCGCGATCGGCCGCAGGAGTCGTCAACCATCCTTTCACCCACCTGTTGACTCGAAGCATTATTCGTTGCCTGGCTCTGCCTCGTGCATTGCCTGCGAAATCTTCTATTTCTAGGGATCTACATTATCTGCTTCATGTGAATTGAGTTGTCCCCTACCTCTCCCTCTCATTCTGTCTACGGAGGACTGCCACAGACACCACTAGCTCAGTTCCTCCCATTTCCTTTCCTCGATACGTACGGATACAGAACATCTGATTTCTGCCTTTACTTGGAACAGTGACTTGCGGCAGTCATCACTCATTTAACGGAAACAAAAGCTGGCGGTTCGAAAACCATGGCTGCCTTTAGGCATTAGGCAGACTTTGACTCTAACTTTGCTCAACCACGTTTCCACCTCCATTTTCAATTTCATCGCTTCACTTCACTACCGCACTCCCATCGCGACGACGTCATCCACCATATATCCCTCCCTCACTGGCTACCCGTACCACCATCATCGCTCTCGCCCACCAATTGCCCATCTCACTGTGTACAGGGTGCTCAGACCTTCAGCTCGCCAACCATATTTAACCTCCCCCTCATTTACTTAGCCAACGGCGGCTGTCATCTCAAAGATGACCTCATGCCACATACACGGACGCACATGAACCAACCAGACCACCCCCGGATTTCATGCACTCCAGCTTCCGCTTAGTCTTCTGCCCTCATGCCCGGTTATCGTCCATTATTATCTGCTGATTTTCTTCGTGTCCCTCTTGAAGCTAATCGGTCCACACGCCCTTGATCACTCCGTCATCGAGCCAAACACTCCGGCGCGGCCCACTTGCATCCGTCGTCCTGTGTAGTTTGTCTTGATACCCCGTACCCGTCGTCAACTCGGAGTCCGGGGAACGTCGTCGAGTCAGCCATTTCGTCACACTCTCACTCTCATGTGGAACGGCAGCAATTGTCTGTTGAAGGCAACACATGGAAGTGCTGTCCCTCCTCACTCCATCCTACTTCCCCGCCATTTTGAATCACCTCCATTGTCTGTTGTCACGGCGTGGAACCTGCCGATGTGACATACACACACATGATGTAGACCCTGACGTTCCCACAACGCCAGTCCCGCTGGCATCTACTCGGTGCCTACCCTCATACCATGCGGCGGGGAATCTGCATGAAATACAGTGAGTACGTATAACAGGCGTCAACGGACAATCAGAAGTTGGCACATCTCAGCCGATTCTAGAATACACTCACCGAATGTTCTACATCCAGTTGGGTCCGAGTCCTCATCTGATCGTAGCCGCTTTCTTCGTAACCACCATCGGGCCGTGCCTTACGTGGCCTAAAGCCGTAAATATGGACAGTTTCGCCTGTGAAACTCTGGCCGATTCTTTTGGGCACATGGGATTTTGCAAACCGGCAGACCTCCGTAGCTCTGCGCAAACTCCAAGACCTGTTTCCAGGAAGATCGTCTGCTTCTCTACTCACAGCATAATCGCTTGCCAATGCATTTGTTTAGGTTACCCGTTGACATTTTTTCTGTCGTGCTTGGTTATCGTAACCATTATGGTTACTTTTGTCCTTCGTTCTGGTCCCAATTCGTGGCCACTGTCTAGATGGGCTCTCGTGTGACCTGTCGTCTCGTCACACCCACGGAATGTGAGAATCGTCCCTTGAGTACCGAAAACACGTCCCGGGTGGCCAGTGAGATATTCTGCAAGACTGTTACTATCTATGACACGTGACATCCTCGTATGAAATTTTGAGGCAACTGGAAAAGGTCATGTTTACCCGAGTTCCAATCCGCTGCACTACGCAGGAAGTTTGACAGAAGAGGCAAAATTAACCCGCTCACTCGAGGGCTTACTGTGGTAGCAGTTGGCCGGGTTCTGTACAAGTATAGCTTTACGAAAACAAGGATCGCGTGTGATCAAACGCGACTTCCCCGCACTGAACAGCTCAAAGTCGGCCGACTCGGCTGGTAGAGTTTGCTACACTGGCCGCTGTTCAGTATGATTCGCTGCTTGGGCCCGTAACGATAGAGCGTCAGAAGGGCTTTCCTACAAATTATCAAAGATTTGATCGTCGACAACTGCTTTCCTTCAGCACATACCCATCATCACCATCACCATGGGTCTCTTGCTACTTCAAACAAGCGACGCTCAAGCCCCGTGGCCAAGCCTACTTCTGGGACTTGTGCCCGTATCGTTGGCATTCTACATCATCCATCAGAGATACTTCCACCCCCTGGCCGGATTTCCCGGACCCTTTTGGGCATCAATCTCGGACTTGTGGCAAGTCAATCAGTTCTTGTCCTTGAGACAGCCTTACAATTTGACGGAGCTCCATCAGAAATATGGCGAGTTCGTCCGCTATGGCCCAGATAAGCTGAGCATCATCGCCGAAGAAGCTGTCCCCTTGGTTTATCAGAAGGGCGGGCGGCGGCTACCCAAGACTGAGTATTACGACGCCTTTGGGTCCAAGATCCCCAACGTCTTTGGTATGAGAGACGTAGATGTAAGGGTTCCCGGACGAATGTCAAGCTGTTGTTAACCGAATGTCCACAGATGCACTCGGCGAGGCGGAGACTCATGTCCCACAGCTTCTCGCTCTCCAGCGTCAAGGACATGGAACACTACTTGGATGCCAACATCAACATTCTGTGCGAAAAGATTGCCACCTTTGCAAGAGAGGGGACGCCATTCGATCTGAAGAAGCTTCTACAATACTACATTATTGACGTCTTGGGTGAATTGGCATTTAGCCGTTCATTTGGTGCCCAGATCTCGGGCGATGAATCGCTTATCCCTCCGGTCGTACCGCATACACTTCTCGGCTCAACACTTGGGGCATGGCCCTCGATGACGCAGAAGCTGAAGCAGTGGCTGCCGAGTGTCCCACACAAAGGCCTCCAAGGGTTGTTCAGAGGGCGGGCCAAGTGTGCCGCGTTGGCAGCTCAATGCGTCCAGAGGAGACTTGAAGAGGTTGAGAGAGGGGCCGTCAGCGAGAAGGGAAGGAGGACCGATTTACTGACAAACTTGATCTTGGCCAGAGACCCAGAGACAGGGCAAAAGCTGGCTAGGCAAGATCTTGAGGCCGAAGCTTTTGGGTTCATGTAAGCCCTCCCCTCCTCCTTTCTCAACTGGTGTGGATTTACCGCCGATTATTGACTCCGTGGTAGAATTGCTGGTACTCACACTACTAGTGCAACTACTACTCTGTTATTTTGGAATCTCCTGCACAACCCCGAGGCTCTGCACAAGTGTGTCCGGGAGCTTGACGAAAAACTCCCACCGCTTGACGACGATACAAAGTCTTATTCGGTTGCTGAGATTGAGAATTCATTGACTTTTCTACGCACCTGCGTCAAAGAGAACTTTCGTATAAATCCAGTCTTCACAATGCCTCTGGCAAGACGAGTCACAGATCCAGAGGGACTCGTGATTGCTGGCCGTCATATCAAGCAAGGCGTACGTCTCGAAAACACCTATACTAGTTGGCTCAGGATTCTGGTCAACTGCCGATTCAGCTATCAATATCTGGAGGTCGGCTAACAAATGTGCCCTCAGACTTCTGTCGCAGTGTGCAACCACGCTTTCCACCACAACCCAACGGTCTGGGGCAAGGACTACCTCAATTTTGATCCCTCCCGGTGGGATGATGAAAAGACTGCAGACCGGGCCCGCTACTTGATGCATTTCGGACTGGGAAGTCGACAATGTATCGGTAAAGCCCTGGCGCAAACCAACATCTACAAGGTCTCTAGCACGTTGCTTCACAAGTTTGACTTTCAGCTTGCCGACCCGCAGGAAGAGAAAGAAGTTAATAGGGTTAGCTATCAAGGGAAACTCCCCAGGATGGTAAGCGTCGGGGTGAGCGATCTCGATGGGCCGCTGATGGTCATTGCCAAACTCAGGAGGTCAAATGACATCTCTGGGTTATAGGTCTTAAGGAGATGCTGAGACCAACGAGCAAACCCAACACATCAAGTTGGGGAGTGTAGTTCACTTTATGAAAAAGTTCAAGTTGGACGCGAAGAAATCATCAACTAACTCGCCACGGCTAAATACTTCTTCAGAATAGGACAAGAACGCATAGCGCTCTCCAAGAAACGAAATATGTCCAAACATCAAACCTATGTACATCAATCGCTACTGGCTGAAGCTGCCAGTCCATCAACCCGTCACAGCATCTAGCCAACATAGTTGACAGTGACGGTGTTGCCGCTGACAGTGGAGTGCGCCAGGACGGAACGACCGCTGTTGAGGGAAATGTCGATTATGTCACCGCCGGAAGGACCGGTGGAACCAGAAGTGCCGGAGGCGGCGGCGTCGGTGAAGGTGACGGAACCAAAGTCGGCGAGGGTGACCTGGCTGCCGTTCTCCTGGAAGGCCTCGACGATCCACTCGGCGTTGGTCTCGCAGAGGCTGGACGGGGTGCTGGTGAAGCTGTGCGTGACCTTCTTGCCGGTGGTCAGGTTCTCGAGCGTGGCGACGCCCCTGGTCTTGGACGAGGCGTCGACGGTGATGCGGATCCTGTCGCCGACGGACACGCCAAAGTTGGAGAAGCTGTAGGCGTAGTCGGGGATCCACTCGTACCACGCGTCAAAGGTGCCGTCGGCGTAGAAGGAGATGCCCGTCTGCAGGATGGCAGTCTGGCACGTGTCGCCGTCGATGCCGACCCAGGCCGAGGCGGCGGAACCGCGGGCGCCCGAGACGTCGGGGACGACGATGGTGCCGGTGACGTGGTTGTAGCCCGTTCCGATCTTGACTGCGCCGGCCCAGTTGGAGGAGAAGTCGTTGTTCTTGACACCGTCGGTGGACTCGAGCGAGTCGACGCTGAGGCGCTGGATGGGCGCCGAGTTGAAGCGAGCGCGAGAGGAGCGCGGGACCACGGGGGAGTAGTTGCGCTGGACGAGCTTGGCGCCCGGAGCGGCGGAGACGAGGCCAGCAGCGGCGGCGGCGAGTAAGAGGGTGAACTTCATCTTGAAGTGTTGAATAGGCTGATGGGAGAGCTGAGATGGGGGTTTGAGGAGTTTTGAGTAGTGAAGTTGGTGATTCTTGAGTCTCCTGCTTCGCTTGACTGCTGGTGCTATTTTCAATTTCGCTTTGCCTTGGCAATCAAGCTCGTCTTTATACTTGATTCTGATACACTCGTCAACGGCAAGTCGGCAGCATCGCTTTGACGCGATGGCGACAGCTGCATGGCGACTATTCTGCTTCTCGCAGGTGAGCAGACATCGTCATGCCGTCCTCCCGAGCGTCGTCTCCATGGCTGGCCAAGAAATATCAGCATCGTCTCCATGGAACAAGAACCTCCTCCCTGATTAGGAAGTATCGTGAAGTCCCCTGGTGTTGAAGTCGCATCAAGCTTTATCCCATGGTCAACTGTTGAGCGGCTACACGGCAGTTCGGCATGTGGAGGAGGTCGGACGTCCCACTCCGGCTCCGACGAGGGCCAAGAACCAGATGCTTGATTGGAGAGAAGCTCACGATACCCTTTACCTGTATCAACGCGTACCCCACATGCTATCATCTCCCGTTGAGCTGCGATAGATGAAGAGACTACCACTTTCCTCTTTGGGAAGTCCTTTTGGAATGGCGCCATGACTTATAAGCATAATATGCCGAGTAGATTCCAGCTTGTGACCACTATATCGGCGGATACGCCCATGAGCTTGTTGGTGATTGGGTTACTGATCGGCCGAGGTTTGATACAGAATACTAGCCATGCGGCCGGCAGTAACAATGAAGGTATCGTGTTGTCCCCTCTGGCTGGCGTCATCGGACAGTTGTACAACTCGAGTCTAGTGTGACTCGGCTCCGAGATACGGGGGATCCGCGCGTCGAGTCGTCGTGGCTGCCAAGAGACGCCAAAAAGCTTAGCTGACGAGGTCATTGAAGATTGGCCAACGACACACGTACGGCAGCGATTGCCTCGGGGCCCATGTCGAAGGGCAGCTGCGAACTTGGGGGCTTGCACTTCACCACAGGTGACAGGGCTTGAGTCTACCAGCTTCAGACGTGAGGAAATGGTTACTTTGACTGCAGTCGCGGCGGTGTCCTCAGGAGAACTGATATGGTCTTGGATAGATCCGGAAATACGGAGAGCTTGTGCCTGTTCGTCGCCGGAGCAATGCAACTGGTACGATGGGATAGGCTGAAAGCCGGCGAGTGGGTAACTCGTTCCGGGCAACAGAAAGCAGAAAATCGTTGGTGTGGCAGCAAGACACAGGTCTGGACTACTTACATCGTCGCGCGGCTTTGAAGCATCTCATCCGGGTAGTTCCAGCAAAGTCGAATCTCAGTTCAGCACATCGCCGAGTCCACGAGAAACCAAGCAAATTGGGATGCCTTATGTTTAATTTGGCGAGAGGCAACTTGAGGCCGAGTAATTACCACTGACATGAAGTTCTTGGCACAGAGAGCACAGCGGGGGACGGTGATCCGCTTCACATATCAGATCTCACGCAATCTCACGGACGTGCATCAGAATGGAGTTTCCACTGGTGTCTGAGACACCATACTCAGCCTATCTCAGTGTTGTGAGGTTTGATGATCGATGTCCAAGAGACCTAATCTAGAAAAAGACCCCTTCCAGCTCTGATCCAGCCGCTATGCTGCACCGGGATACTGCAGACCGGGGAGGTGACTACCAAAGCTGCTCGCGGGTTAGGCTAGCTACAATGACGAACAAAGATCAGAGACCTTGAACAGGTTACAGCACCACCCTTCTCGGTCGGTCTACTGCGAGAGCGTTTGACGTTTCTTCAACTTCAGCCGACCCTTCCCAGCTCACCTAGGCGGTGCTCCCACATCTTGGGTACTTCTTCCAGGAAGATGTTGATCATCCACTGACTCTGACTCGATCTCGTAAAGCTCCGGGTTGCGCTTTCTGTACAGCTGTTAGGCATTCCAATTTGACGCTACTACACTGCAACTAGGCTTGTAATTACCCACCCCATAGGTACCCACGGGTTACCCAGATGATAGGTTGGGTAAAAGCTTTACCCATGGGTCTGACCCAAATGGTCTATGAGGCTATAGGTACCTAAAGCATTACCTATGGGTATCTATAGGTACCTAGCGAAATAGTATTCTAAGTAATAGGTAATTATAGGTACCTAGGTAAAGTACCGAAAGAAAAGTAAATAATAAAATATAAATAATTTATTTTTTAATAA
>RYZW01000185.1:0-79483 GCA_004367215.1 Colletotrichum trifolii | reverse complement strand
GATAAATCTAAGTTCTAAATATATAAAAAGCTAAGCTTAGGCTATAATTTAGCTATAAAGAGTATAAATACTATTTATTTAGAACTAAGGAGTAAAAGAGAAGTTCTCGTAAGAAATATAAAAAATCTACTTAAAAGTAATACTAGAGGCTTACTAGTAGCTTACTAGTACTTAACCTCTTAGGTATAGTTATTAGGACTTAGGTAGAGCTGGAGTTAACTAGCTAAGCGTAGCTTATAATAAATATAACTCTAAAGTCTATCTAGAAATTACTTATTAAGAGTAAGTTATTATATAATAGGAATAATCTAGTTACTTTAGTCCTATAATCTTTACTTCTTAAGTATTTAAAATTAAATATTTAAGAATAGTTTATCTAAGGTATTTTACTTAAAAATACTATATATAAGTATTATTAGATCTTAGCTATAAAAAAGCTATCTTAGGATATAATTAAGAAAATAGAATACTTAGAAATTCCGAAATAATACTAGAGATATTTAAAAAGATTATAAAATAATTTAAAATAAGTTTATATTTAAAGAAAATAAGATTATACTTTCTAAATGACGATTTAATAATAATAAAATACTTAATTAGGCTAAATCTAAGAATATAATTCAATCTTATATACTAGATCTTAGTTTTATTAAGAAATAGAAGTTCTAAGATAATATTAGTATAGAAGTTTTTAGTATAAGTAATATTATCTAATATTAAATCTAGTATATCCTTCTTATTTAGACTATTAAAAGTCTTTTTAATAATTCTCTTATTTTAGTTGACTGTAGAGAGGTTAGCTAGATTATATTAAACTAAGTCTATTTCTTCACTAAACTAAGAAAGTCGTTTCTTAAAAAAGTGTATTAAATGAGTAATATAAATTAATTTATAGTTATTAAAAACTATATTCCTTAAAATTATGTAAAGTTATTAAGTAATTAAGAAAATTCCTAAAGGGATTATAGTTAATCTTTTAAAAAGAATAGGATTAATATTTATATATATTGAATTAGAGAACTAATAATTATTACTAGACTCATTACTTAAAAAAGCTAATTTAGCTTTTCAAGTATCTAAAAATACTTTTTTAGTTTTATTAGTATTTTGTTAGAGTTTAGCTATCTTCTTTTAACTAGTTTCAGGTATAAAATAGAAAGTTTAGAGTTATTTATTTTATCTATAATACTGTTTCGAGTAGTAACTATTATCTAAATATAAGGGAATTTAGTATATAAACTAGTAATAGTATATTTAATATATCTATAGTTTTTAGGAGAATGTAAGTAATTTCTAAAGTTATATAGGTAATTAGGTTTAGCTTAAGATAAATCTAATCTTCTTACGAGAATAATCAATATAAATGATATTTTACTATAGCTTTTATTAACCTTTTATTAGTATGAAATAAAACGAGAAGAATCTCTCTATATTTAATAAAAAGCTTATATTAAAATCTAAAGTTTTTCTTTTAATAATATTCTAATACTAAGTTATAGCTTAACTAGGCGAAATTTATTAAATAAATAATCCAAAATACTTTTTACTTATAAAAGTTCTTTAGATTTTAGGGATATTATAAATAATTACTTAGAAGTAGATAGTATACTATTTATTATACTATACTAAACTAGAGATATTTGAAATCGCTTTCTCGAGAACTTTCTTATGTTTAACTTTAATTTATAACTATATAACTAAATTATTCTAAGTATATTAATATTTTAGAATTCTTAGAAAAACTTAAGAAACAATATCATTAGTATTAAACAGTTCTATTTAAGTAAGTATTAGAAAACTAATATCAATAATAGTATTAATTTATATCTAAATTATATTATAATATTTCTTGATTTCTTTATAGTTAAACTCTTAAACTATTTAAAATTTAAGATTTATTATATAATAGTTAAAAGTTTTTTTAGTTTTAGGAATATAAGATTTAGAATTTATAATTCTCTAGTAAATAATATTTTCTTAGTTAAATTATTAGTTAAATTTAAGTAGATTAATTATTTTCGAAATATTAAGAATAAGTAGAATATCTAAATTAATATATTTCTAGATATCCTAGCTAGTTATATAGAATTATAATATAATATATTAATAGTTAAAGTTAGAGCTATTAGATAACTTTATTATTATATTAAAGCTACTAGTAATTAAATAAACTATTTTTAAATAATTTATTAAAGAACTAATAAGATAGATTAAAAAACATTTCTCTTATATTTATTAATTATAAGTAAGGGAGGGGCTGATGGCTTGCTTTCTACTACGATTATCAGTAGATATATTGCCCCCTGAAGTATAACTTTAGCCCTCCTACCCCCCCTACTAACTACTATAGCTAGCCCCTAGTTAATCTAAGGCTAAACCCCTCGTAGCTATAGTAGCTAGTATACCTGCCCCGCGTCCCCCCCCCCCTACTAACTACTATAGCTAGCTCCTAGTTAATCCGGGGCTAAACCCCTTATAGCTATAATAGCTAGTATACTTACCCCGTATTAACCTTTTCGATAACAAATAACCGACAACTCCTTCCGCGACAACCTCACACCCTCATACCTTTACGCCTTCACGGCTACGTATGATTCGAATATCTTAATACGTCTTTTTTTGTAGGTAGCTATATAGATTTCGAGGAGATTTCAGTTCTATCGTGAAGGATACGGAAGAGTGATAGTTTATAGAATACTTAGTTCTTGTATCTCGAAATAAGTACTTTGTTTTATTTTATCTTTAAGAGGTTTATAAAGGTTCTTAACCCTATAACCTTAATAGTTACTTTTAGCTACGTATATTAAGCCTTAGTCTCGATAAAACTCTCCCCAACTATTACTACGAGGTCTTCTATTACTATAGAATTAAATGTCGGAACTAGGGGTATAATTATCTATAATAATAAGTAATTTCATTACTATTTTAACTAGTTACGAGCCGGTATTAGTATGAATACTATTATCGGGTAAAATCTATAGTTAAATCTATATATAAGGTAAAGAGCTTAGATACTATTCTAGGTATAGAGTAAAAGTAACTAAATTATATTAAACTNTTATAAGTAATTTAGGGATAATTAAATATAACTAGACTTATAATTATGATAAATAAGTAATATAGTATATAGTTTAAAAATAGGGTATTAAAAAGTATATTTTATTTAAACTAGAATAAAATATTTGAATACGTATAAATATAATAGTTAGGCTTTATATAAGCTAGTAGTATTGTATAGTAGTATTAGTACTATACCTATTCTTGTATAAGAAGAATAAATTAATTATCCTTTCTAAAAGATACTAATAGATAATTAAATAGGAAATAGATTATAATAAATTAATTATAATGAATTATCTCTTTTATTTGAAAATATTTAAAAACCTATTTAGGGAAACTATCTATTTATTCTTATTTATAATAGTATGTTACTTATGTAATTCATTAAGTTTAAACTTATTTCTAGTAATTCTACTATTAGGAACATATATAACAAAGGATATAGTATTAAGTCTACTATATAGTTATACTAGTTTATATAAAGCTTAATTAGTTTATTTGCATTTATTTCCGTACTATACTTTAACTTCAATCGATTATACTTTTAATAACTTGAATCTAAACTATACATTATATTACTTATGTATTATATATATATATATTGAGTTATTTTTACTCTATACTTGGAATAATATATAGGTTCGTCACCCTACATATAGATTTAACTATATACTTTACCCAATAATAGTATTTATACTAATACTAGTTTACAACTAGTTAAAATAGTAATAAAATTACTTATTATGATAAATAATTATACTTCTAGTTCTAATATTTAACCTTATAGTAGGAGAATACTTTATAGTAATAATTAGAGAGAGTTTTATCTAAGTTAAAGTTTAGTATATATAGTTAAAGGTAACTATGAAGGTTATAGGGTTAAGAACCTCTATGAATATTCTAAAGATAGAATAAAATAGAATATTCCTAAGAACTAGGTGTTCTATAATCTATTACCTTTCTATATCTATACTTTTATAATAAAACCATAGTTTCTTTGAAATCTATATAGTTACTTATAAAAAGAAGAACTAAAGAATAAATTTAGAGATACTTAGTTATAAGTATTATAACTAGAACTATTATCTTATAAAAATAGGTTTTAATAAGATTAGCCTAAGTATTATAATTAATAAATAACTTATAGATATTTAAAAGAATATTATCTAGTTAGCCTATAATTTACTATATTAAGTTAATAGTATTAGGGATTAAATATTAATTATATAATACTTTAATCTTAGTATATTACTATAGTACTGATTATTTAATATTTTAGAGTATTGAAGTCGTATAATTATAGAAGTTTTAACAGTTATTTAGTTATACTAAGAATATCTATATCTAAATAATTATTATTTATATATTGGGTATACTTAATATATTAAGATTATTAATTTCATTAACTTTATTCTATACCTGGAATAGTATCTAAGCTCTTTACTTTATGTATAAATTTAACTATAAATATTACCTAATAATAGTATTCGTATTAATACTAGCTTATAACTAGTTAAAATAGTAATGAAATTGCTTATTATTNATTATTATAGATAATTATACTCCTAGTTCCGATATTTAACTTTATAGTAATAGAAGACCTCGTAGTAATAGTTTATATAGGGAAAGCTTTATCGAGACTAGGGTTTAATATATATAGCTAAAAGTAATTACTAAGGTTATAGGGTTAAGAATTTTTTTAATCCTTTTGAAGATAGAATAAAATAGAGTATTTGGTCTAAGATATAAGAGCTAGGTATTCTGTAATCTATTACTTTTCTATAATTAGACTATCTTTAATATAGTTTAGTAGTTGGAGTAGTAGTATACTATATTCTTATAATAGATTCAAAGTCTCTTCGAAATCTATATAGCTACTTGTAAAAAGATACTTATAAGATAAATATAGAGATATCTAATTATAACTATTATAATTAGAATTATTAATATATTAGATTAGGTTTTAATAATATTATTTTGAATATTATAATTAAAAAGTAGTTTATAGATATTTCAAAGAAAATTGTCTGGTTATCTTATAAGTTACTATATTAAGTTAATATTATTGAAGACTAAGTATGAATTATATAATACTTTAATAGTAATACTTTATTATAATACTAGTTACTAGATATTTTTGAGTATTATAATATTATAATTATAATAGTTTTAAAAGTTATCTAGTTATACTAGAAATATCTATATCTATATAAGTATTATTTATATATTAGTTATATTTAATTAATCCATTAAACTTGTTTACTAATAAGAGTAGGCCAAATCCTACTATATTTATGTAGAGATTACAAGTTAGCTTATATTAATAGTAGAGAACTTTTATATTAGTAGTATAAAGTTTTATTTTAAGGGTAAGTGGGGTTTAGTAAGGACATTAAACTTACGGATATTAAGGTTATAATAAATATTCGAATAGAGTATTTATAGTTAGTAGTAATTGAATATTTTGAGATATTTGAATTGTGTGTTAATAGTTATAAGGGTATAAGGGTATAACGGTATAAAGGTATAAGGGTATAAGGTTATAATGAAAGGAGTTGTTAGTTATTTATTATTAAAAAGGTTAAAACGGGGCAAGTATACTAGCTATAGCTATAAGGGGTTTAGCCCTAGATTAACTAGGAGCTAGCTATAATAGTTAGCGGGGGTAGGAGGGCTAAAGTCGTATTTTAGGGGGTAATATGTCTACTAATAGTCGTAGTAGAGAGCGAGTTATTAGCCCCTCCCTTAAGATTATTTATTAATAAGATTAAGCTAACCTGTATTATAGATATATAGAAATTATAATTTAGTTTACATTTATAATAGAGAGTTTCTATATTAGTAGTATAAACGTTTATTTTAGGGGTAAGTAAAATTTAGTAAAAATGTTAAAGGTGTAGATATTTAAATTATAATAAATATTTGAATATAATATTAATAGTTAGTAGAAATTACGTATTCTAGAATTTTAAATTATATTCAATTATAGAAGTAAAAAAGTATAAAAATCTTAAAGTATAAAGCTATTATAAAAAGAGTTATAAGTTATTCATTATTAAAAAGATTAATATGGGGTAGGTACATTAGCTATAACTATAAAAAGGTTTAGTTTTAGATTAAATAAGGGCTAGCTATAGTAATGAGTAAAGGGGTAAGAAAACTAAAGTCATACCTTGAAGGGTAATATGTCTTTTAATAGTTATAATAGAGAACGAGCTATTAGCCCCTCTTTTATCTAGTTACTTTTACTCTATACCTAGAATAGTATCTAAGCTCTTTACCCTATCAATAGATATAACTATAAACTTTACTTACTAATAGTATTAAAGCTAATGCTAGTTTGTAAGTAGTTAAAATAGTAATAGAATTATGTGATAAATAAATAATATAGTATATAGTCTGAAAGTAGGTTGTTAGAAGGTATGTTTTTTTCTAACTAGAATGAAGTATTCGAACGCGTATAAATGGAACGGTTGTATCTTACATAAGCTACCCAAATCGTATAGTAGCTAGTAGAGTTGTATAGTAGCCTTAGTATTATATATATTCTTGTATACTCCTCTAGTAGTAGAGCTACTAAAGATATTTTTATATAATTTAAGTAATATACTAAATAAATGAATAAGGGTAAATGGTTTCTTAAAATAGGTTTTTAAGTATTTGAATAAAAGAAATTAAAAAGATTATTGTGATTGATTATATATTTAATTATTATTGTTATGTGTTAGTAAGAGTGATTAGTTAGCCTTTTTTGAAATTACTCGTAATCCGATTTTTTTATATATTATAAGTAAATCGTTTATTAATGTTTAACTTACTAGATTTCTTTTTTCTTTCTATATTAATATTTTTTAATAGTTACTTTCCTATTTATAGGTAATATATTTTAGTAATATAAATTTTGTATATTAGTTTGAAGTATAATAATATATATTGGTTATTATTAATATTTTAACTATAGGAAAAACCCTTTAAGTTTATTGAGAAAAGTCTTATTAAACTTCAGAATTTTTATATAGAGGTTAAGATATAAGTTAATAATATTGATATTAATTAATACAATATTACTAGTGATTCTCTGAAGTATTTTATATCTTCTTCTATTAATGATATTATATATAATTAGGGGGTAAAATCTAGTGTGTATTATGTATAACTAAATATAGCTAAGTATACTATGTAAGGTTCTATTTTGAGTAGTTTAAGTAAAGTAAAGCTTATAGAGATAGCGCTACAGCTAAGGTTTCTTCTAGCGAAAACTCTACTACTTAAGTATATTATTCCTAATATACCCCTCTAGCTTTAAAGGCTTTACTTATAGACTAGCTTTTTGAATAATACTATTTAATACTTTATTTATATCTCGTAAGAGGCTCTTTTAATACCCCGTTACTTTTACTAAACCTCTACCCCTATAATAGAAAAAGTAGTACTATTTTTAGGTTATTTAGGTACTTCTTATTTATTAAGGGGCATTTTAGGTATAGGGCTTCTAGTATTTTTAACATCTCGAAATTCCTCCTCTTACTATAACTTTAAATAGTTTAACTAGTCTATTATATTAATCTAATAATAAAAGTATTAAACTAGTAACTTTAGAGAAGGTTCGTCAAACTATTAATTATAAAGTCCCCTAAAGATATATATTCGATCTTGAAATACTTTTACTAGGCTTCTTAGTATAACTAATAGTTATAGATATTTATATTAAAATACCTTTACTAGGCTTCTTAATATAACTAGTAGTTATAGATATCTATATATTTTAACTTTATATATAGTTAAACTATTTTAGTTATTATAAAATATATTATTTATTAATTATTATACTAGATTCGGATAGCTAGGCGAGACTCGCGTACTTTACCCTTACTAAATAAATTTATTGTAAGGTTTACTTAAAATATAATAATAAAGTAATTAGTAAAAATAGTTTCTTAAGTAGCTTGAGATAGTACTCAAAATTCTACTTTAGTTATTAAAGTAATAATTGTATTTCATTTATTAGTTTACTATACTATTAAGTTTCTAAAGAAATATATAGTATATATTGAAAAACTCTTTTAATTATTACTATTATCCGCGAAGCTAGTATCTATAATAATAATAAAGTTATTAAATAGATTACTAGTTTTATAATTAAACTTAAAATAGAAATTCTTTATCTTACTAAAGTATTATATTATTTATTTAGCTTTGATATAGTAGTTTTCTAAAGGGTTTTAATTGAAACGTAATAATTAGTTTACTATATAAGTAATATCTAGTTTTATTATAACTATAGTATAGTTAATAAAACTTATATTTTATTAGTAGTACTTAATCTCTATATAGGAAACTTAATTATATTATAAGAAGAGTTTGTTAGGTTTTAGAAAGGTTTCGAATTATTTAATATATTATAAGTAGTTGTATTGAAGGTCTCTGATCTATTTAATGTTATATACCTCTCCGGGACCCTTTAAAAATAGTTGCACCTAGTTATTAGCTCTTGCCTTATTTACCTTATAGATACTACTAGTACTAAGGAACCGTTCAAATAGAGAAAACCTTAAGTAGTAAACGTAGTTAGTTAATATAATAGCTGATAAATGCGGAAGGTATATATAGGCCTATATCCGTCGTAGTTACTCTTTAAAGATTGTAGTTACGTAATACTAGATACTAGCTAGCTAGTAGCGCCTATTATTAACTATTAATAGTTATTAACTATTAATAGTTATTAACTATTAATAGTAGGTAGTAAGTGCTAATAGCTAGTAGCGGTTACTATATAGTTTACGTAATCGGAAGGTATATATGTATATATACTTACTAGTTATACTTACCTACTATAGGATTTGAACCTACTACTCTTACTATAACAGTAAGAGCTAGCTAGACATTAAACTACTATATCAAGCGGGTATTATTTAATATATTATATATATTCTATAAAGTATTTAAAGAGCTTTTTAATATATACTACTTATAAGAACTATAGCCATTACGCCATTTAATCTTAAATAACCTTAATACTAAGGGACTACTATAAATCTTTATTTTTCTTTAAAGTAGTATTTCTTTTAGAAGTCTACTAATAATATAAGTATTTTAGATATATCTTTTAAGGAAAAAGATAGTATGTAATTATCGATATAGAAGAAAACGATAATATACTTCTTAAGCTAGTAATAAAGTTCTCCTATAATAAGTCTAAAACTACAATACTCGAAGCTTATTTCTAAGTAATATTACTAGAAAAAGGGAAATTTCTAAAAACTTTATAGTATTTTATTTAAGTAGTAGATTTTACTTCGTATTTAATAACCTAGTAGTATCTCTATATAAATAACTTTATTAAGTATTATATATATAAATATATTAATTATATTATATTAGAATAGTTCGAGATTAAAATAGTTAGTAATTATTATAAAAGTTTAAAATAATATACCTATTAGAGTTATTATATAGGTCTTATAATTATCTTATAACTATTAATTTCTATAAATAATTAGGCGAGGTTTGATTTTTAGGAAGTATTTATACTTATTAAGGTTATAAATATAAATGTAGTAATACTTTAAAATCTTCGAGTTTCTTATTAAAGCCTTATTAATTTTATTCTAGGAGTAAGATTTAATATGATTCTTAAGATAAGCTTTTTTAGCTACTATTTTTACTTTAAGATATAAATAAATAAGTACTATTAAGTAAGATATAAGTAATAGTAATAGTTTCTATTATAGGATTCCTAGAGTAGGAGCTTCTATTCTCCTATATTTTAAATATTTTCTAATATCTAATTTACTTTATAGTTAAAGTTGATTATTAAAAGTCCTAATATTTATATCTTAGAATCCTTGAAAAGGTTAAACTTCTAGGACCCCTTTTAGTTAACTATTTATATAACTTTATAGCTATAAGTAGGAGTATTTTAGAATATCTTAAAATAACTAAAAGATACTAGTTAAAAAAATAGTTTTGAATAAAAACTTCTCTACTATAATATAGTATCTTATTTATCCTTTATATTTAACTTTTTCTAGTAATATCTAAACTCCTTACTTTTTTATAGTTTTATTTATATAAATAAGATTATAGAAGAATATAGTAAGTAACTCTAGAGGGCTTATTAATATAAACTTTATAATTTCAAAGGTTTCGTAAAGCTTAGGGGTAGTTATTATATAGATACGAGACCTCGAACTACTATAGCTACTTCCTATTATATTAATTACTTCGTTAGGCTTTTCACTTAGGTTTAAATAAGTAACTAAGCTAATTTCGAGTAATTCTACTATAGCTATTTACTTTTATAACAATTAAGTATTTTTATTAGAATTAAACTATTTAAAGTTATTTCATAGAAAAGCTAAATTTCTATTAAAGAAGAGTATTTTATTAAAAGAGATATTATAAGTTATAATAACTTTATTTTAGAATAGGTTCTATACTAAATACTAGTTAGTTAAAGTATAGTTAACTAAAAGGTTAATTAAAATATACTCCTTAAGGTATACTAGCTAGTAATATTTTAACTTTATATCTATAGTTAAAATAAAGTATTTATAGTTATAAGTATAAAAGTAGGCTAAATCTAGCCTTATAGTATTATTCTTTTAAGTAGTTTCGTAAAGTTTCTTATATAATATTTACTAGCCTAAAAAGTATAATAATATTTAGTTATAAAGAAATACTATAACCTATAAGGTTTCAAGCTAGAGATCGTGAAATAGCTTATTCCTTTACTTTATAGCTTTTATATAAGACTTAATAGTAACTCTAATATATTTAATACTTCTATTTTAGTTATAGATATACAGAATAGATAACTTAAAGTATATATTTCGAGAAATAAAGTCTAACTTTAACTTCTTATATTTAGGGATTTTATTATTATATTTAAAAACCTTAATATTAATACTATACTAGTATTTAAAGAGTACTATAAAACTCTTAAANACTCCTATTATTATAGTTCTAGTATAGTTAATAAAATAAAAGTCCTAAGAGTAATTAGTAGCTTAATCTATAAATATTAAAGTAGAAATATAGCTCCTATAGTTCTAGTAATAGGGGTAAAAGTTAAAAATAACGCGTTCCCTAGGAATAGTATATAAAGTATTCTTACGTTTTATATAATGAATCTTTTATTTAGGTTTACTAATACTATATACTTCATTTATTTCCTAAGTAGACTAGTAACTATTATATTTCAAATAATTATTAGTAATCCGAGAATTTTATATAATACAGATAAGGTAGTTTAGAAACTTTTTATTAGGATATACTTTATATAGTAGAAATAAAGTAGTTTAGAAGCTTTTTACTAGGATACCCTAAGTACTAGTACTAGAGCTATTTATTACTTTTTAGGGGTTTTCGAATAGTATCTATAATATATTACTAGTATTAGTAATATCTAGGAAAAAGCTTATATTATACTAATTATATAGCTTAAGTAGTTAATCTCTTATGAAGTATATAATATTCGAGGATTTGATAGTTATATTAGATATTAATAGTTAAAATTCAGAATAATTATTTCTCTATAGTTAAGATAAGTAATCTAGCTTAGTATTTTAGTAGTAGTTTTATTTTTATAACTATTAAAAGGAGATAAAACTTATTATTAGAGTAGTATAGAAAGTAATATTATAGAAATATAATTTAACTTCTTTATTTTTTATAGTCTAAATAAATATCTTAGTATCTATATAGTTCTCAATTAATATAAACTTTATATTATATTAAATATAGCTTTTTACCAGAGCTTTTTAAAAAGTTATAAAATACTTGATATCCTAGAAAATAAAAACTAAAATACCTAAATTAAGGATAGAAGAGTTTTAGAGGGGGTATTACTAAAGCTTCTCCTTATAGTATACTTACTATATAATATTATAGCTAATTCGGCTAAAAGGCTAGCTACATAGTTACTACTATTTAAAGCTTTAACTTTTTTTAAGAGGTCTACATCTAAAGTAAATAATTATTCGATCTTTCTTTTAGTTAAAGTATTTAGTATTTAGTTTTTATAAGCTAACTAAAAGTATACATAGTAATAACGTATTAATAAGTAGTTTAGGTTATATTTTAGAAAGTATAGGGGCTTATCTAAGCCCTAGAAATATTTCTTATTGTTTTAAGTATCTAAAATAATTCTAGAGGTTTTAGTTAAGATATTAAAAATACTATAGCCTATTTTGCTATATTAGAGAGATTTAGAGAAGTACTAAATAGTTTCTATAATAGTTAAGATAATTTCGTCTAGGGGTATTAAGTCTAAATAGCTATAAATTATAAGTATATAATTTTATATATAAGCCTAAATAGGTAAATAAGCTAGCGAAATTATAAGATTATAAACTTATAGTATTCTAGTAATAGATAGAGTATAGTTAACTACTTAAGCTTTATATATAATGTTTTATTATTTCTGAAATTATATTTTAATTATTATTTTTCTGGTAAGATATTTAAATCTCGGGGATTAGAGTATTTCATAGTATATTATAGTAGTATTTTAGAAGTATAGATTATTTATAATACTAAAGTAATTATAGAAATTTATAGTTTATATTACTTTATATCTTTCTATATAGTAATATTAGTATTATAGTATTTTATTTATATATTTAAAGATTTAACTTCTTAGGTAAATATATTTTAAATATTTATATTAGTAGTTTTAAGATTTTAAAATATAGAAATTATAGAGAATTATATAGGTTTTTAAGTTTTTTTCTATAAAGTTTATAATATCCCTTATATAAACTTCTTTAGTAATATTAGCTAGGAGTTATTAACTTTCTTTATAGTTAATTTTCCTAGGGGTAAGAGGCTTAAAAATAACTAATTTAGGTATCTTATAAGCTTATTAATACTATTTAGCTTTCAGGAAATTACTTAAGAGAGGTCTTTAAGGAAGTTCTAAAACGAGGTTTCAATAAATTATTATTTTAAGGTTAAAGTATTCTTATAGATTATAAGTTTTAGCTTCTATTTAAAAAGTATTATACTAGGTAAACTATTAATTAGTTCTTTTAAAAACTAAAAAAAGTATTTTTAGTAGATATTTTAATAGTTAAAATATAAAGATTCAGTATAATATATACCTTTAGCTTAGTAGCTTTTTAGTATTATAAGATTCTTGATTATTATATATAATTAAAGGGTAAAATCTAGTATATATTATATATAACTAAACGTAGTTAAGTATATTACGCGAAGCTTTCCTTTGAGTAGTTTAAGTAAGGCGAAGCCTGTAGAAACAACGCTATAGCCGAGGTTTCTTCTAGCGAAAACTCTACTACTTAAGTATATTATTCCTAATAAATAATATAGTACTAGTATTTATATTATAAGCTACGCCTAGCTAGTTAACTCTAGCTCTACCTAAGTCCTAATAGCTATACCTAAGAAGTTAAATACTAGTAAACTACTAATAAGCTTTTAATAATACTTTTAAGTAGATTCTTTATATTTTTCGCGAGAATTTCTCTTTTACTTTTTAGTTCTAAATAAATAGTATTTATATTCTTTATAGTTAAATTATAACCTAAACCTAGCTTTTTATATATATAGAACTTAGATTTATCCCCTATATAAGTAATACTAAATTAAGTATAACTTTTTACTAGTTAAGAAGAAATACTAATTAGTAGAGTACTACTCCTAAATATAAGAAATATCAGGTTAAATATAGCTTTCTATTAAATAGAGAAACTAGGGTAAAGTATTATTCCCTATTAGTTATAGTTCCTGAGATATTATTAATAGAGTATAATTCCTAATAAAAATTATAACTAAGTATTAAAGTTAATTATTATTATAAAATAGAAGGAATTAATACTTTTTAAGAAACTTTTATAGCTAGTATTACTATAGAAGAGTTATTATAATAGTATCTAAATATACCTATTATTTACTCTATAAGAAATTATAATAATAATTATTAGGTTAGTAGAGAAGGAGTTAGAACTTTCCCCTAATATTACTACTACCCCCTTAGAATTTACTTATATAATTTTTACCCCTTAAAAGAAACCCTTTTTCTTTATTAATAAATTCTTAAGTAAAAAGAAAATATAATACCTAAGTTTACTAGAAAAAAGGAAAATTAAGAATTACTTAAGACCTTTTAAGATAAATAAATAGAAATAATACTTAATTTATTCTTATTTAAACCCTAGAGTCTAGTAAATAGTAGAAAGTTTCTTTATAATTAGAAGATTAAGGGGAAATTAGGATCCCTAAAACTTTATAGTATATTTAAACTATATTTATTTAGATCCTAATATCTAGTCCTAAACTATTATTTAGCTATAATCCTTCTATTAGAAAAATATTAAAAAACTCGCTATTTTTCTCTTATAATTCGAGAAAGTCCTTATAAATAATAAAAGTTATAGCTAGCCTAATATAATCTAGATTTCTTCATTAGAAACTATACTAGTCTCCTACTTAAAAAAACTCTTTATTATCATTGAGTTTTTTATTATTTATAACTAGTAACTCTTAAAAGTATAAGATATTACTTAGAAGATAAAATATATAAAAATATTACTAATTTAGGAGGTTTTAGTTACTTATCTTTTTATTTTAAAAGATTAGAATAGAGATATAATAATAACTAGGGTTATATATAAGTAGTATTATTATTATAAGTTTTCTAGTTTTATAAGTTCTACTAAAAAAGTATAAGAGTATAGCTAAAAGCTTTAATTAGGAAAGGTTTAGATATATAGGTAGGGTTTATATTACTATATAGATTATTGTTTGAAGGATTTAAGTTATAATCTTTCTACTAAAAACTTTTCTAGTATTTAGTTAGCTAGTTACTAGGTATATTATATAGTCTATTTATTATATCTTTATAACTATCCCCCCTTCTAAGAACTTTAGTCTTTAAAGCTATAGTTATATACTGCTAATATCTATTATAAAACCTATAATATATTACTAACTATTTATTATGTATTATCTATAATTATATATTCCTAATATCCCCTATAAAACCTGTACTTTATTACTAACTATTTATTATATATAATACTTCTTTTAATACTAGTAATTATATCGTTATAATACTATTATCTATTTTATTAACTTCTTATAGTTTAAATAATAGAACTTATTTTTACTAGTAATAGTATTAGGTTTTTATCTATTTTTGTTCCTATTATTTATAAATATATCCACTATTATCCTAGTAATATATTAATACTTTTAATCTTATAATATTTATTTATTAGGAATAGTTTTTCAAGATTTACTATAATCCCTTATAAGATTTCACTATATATTTAATAAGTATTATCTATTTTCTTTTATATATACTTTATTATTATCTTATTTATATTTATATAATAATTATCCCTAAATATTTCTTTATATTTACTATTTAGCTTATTATTACTTCTCTTCTCTATATACTTTTTCTTTTCATTATTCTTCTCTTCTTCTTATTATTATTATACTATATATTCTATAAAGATATTATAGATTATATCTATTACTACTATACTTTATACTTTTATTTATAATAGGGATAATATTACTAATAAAAGCTTTCTTCGGCTTCAGCCTAGTAACTATTCACCTTATTTTAGCTATCTTTCTTCACTTTATCTTAATACCCAAAAGCTATTCTATATTATTAGTAATTACTTAATAAAATATATTCTTTATAAAAAGAATAAATAAAAGTATTATAGAGTAAGTTGTCTTTTTACTATCTTTTTACTATTTATTATTAATATTTTATACCCTAGGTTCTATTTAAGTTATATAGTACTACTTAGGCGACATAGAACTAAGCTATAATCTATTACTATATACTTAAATAGCGAGAGATAACTACTAAACATAAAAGTAAACTCTTCTATACATTTACTAAACTATTCGTAAAGTAGTGTAAAACTAGTGAAATTATTCAGAAACCCTTTAAAGAAATAATAAAGAAAAAGCTAGTTATAGACTAATTTCTCTTATAAGAAATATCTTCTATCTATAAATATTTATATCTTATATATATTTTTATTATAAATTACCAGAAACTTACTATATTATTATTACTAATTAATCAAAATAGATTGCTACTCTAGAAAATAAAACTAAAATATTTTACTATCTATCTACTATATAGCCTATTTATTTTTAGAATAGCAATCCCACCTATATTTTAGAAGAAGCATTACTTTATTTTCTCAATAATTTTTATTATATACTAGTCCCTAAAAATATTAAGATTCATCCTATCACAATACTTCTTCATTTTAATAATAACCTTTATTACTATATTACCAAATATTTAAAATATAATATACCTTTATACTTTATTACTATTACTAGTAGTTACCCTATCTTTCATAACTCTAATATTACTACGCCTTACTAAGCTTACATTTTATATTTACTATATTTTTCTAAAAATAGTAATAAAAGTAATAATAATAATTATTATAAGAATAAAAAGTCTAAAGTTATAGAGACCTTTTTACAGGCTCCCTACTCTACTACTAGTAATACTAATCTATCTATACCTATTAATTATATCCTATCCTCTAAAATTTATTTAGTAAACTATAGGTATTATTTTCTTTCCAATAATACAAATAAGGAAAAGAAAGATAAGGATAAAGTAGAAGAAAATAAGGAAAATAAAGAACTTCTTACTAAAAAATATAAAGTTTATAGTAATTTTATATCTACTCTAATTACTTCTATATCTACTAATTACTAGCCTATTACTTATAAGTCTACCTTTCCCTAAAAAACTATACTAGTTAAGAAAGCTACTTTTATATAAAAACCTTCTACTACTAAGAAAACTACCTAGCAAACTACTATATTTATAATACTTACTATAATACCTATACCTATTCCTATTATACTAATAACACTTATTATCCCTACTATCCCCACAAAAGAAAGTTAGGGATACCTTTGTAAGAATACACCTAAATCCTAAATATAATAATTATTTTTATTATATATATTTTTACTAAGTTATTACTAAAATATACTAATATATCTAATTTAGGGATATATTTCTTAGATTAGTTTTTATATTATCTAAATAGTTAATAGAATTATTCCTTCCCCTTTTCTAAGATATAATTATTAAATTATTAGTATTAATAATAAATTAATTATCTTACTTCTTATAATACCTAATTATCTATTTTTTAAATTTCTAAATAGTTTTTTATATATTACTTAAATTAACTTTAATTTCCTAAATATTATATTCTATAAATTACCTAGGTTATTTAATATAGAAATATCTATTATCTCTTTCTCTTTATTTTACTATAGTATCCTCTACTTCTTATTCTATAAAATTATCTTCTAACTTAGAAAAAATAGCTTAACTATTAATATCTTTTTACTATTCTATCTATAATTCTAGTAAAAAGACGGGGAATATATTATATATCTAGTAGTACTATTTTAATAGATATACTTTATATACTTGTTCCCTTATTTCTTTAGTAATTAAAATTTTAATATACTTTAATACTAATTTTTTATATTTAAACTTAAAGTTCTTCATTAAAAACCTAATAACTACTCCTTAATTATATACTTATAATTAATATCTTAAGTTATATATTTTCACCTAACTTTTAACTATTATTTATTACTAATATTCTACTATCTAGTAATATATTTAACTAATATAAATAACCTATTCTATAATACTTTATATTATTAAGTTTTCTTTAACTATATATTTAACTATTCTTAGGTAAAACTTATATAACTTTTCTATTAATAAAAACTTAGTAATACTATATTTACTATTATTATATATAAATATAGCTTCCCTAAACTATATTACCTAGATAATAGGCAAACTACTAGTAAATACTCTAAAATAATACTTTAATATCTAGTATATTTACTTTATTTAACTATTTATCTATAAGTATACTAATAAATACTCTAAAATAATACTTTAATATCTAGTATATTTACTTTATTTAACTATCTATCTATAAATAGTATACTATTAATAGCTATTATTTAGTTAATTATTCTACTATAAATTCTTCCTAAAAATAACTAGTAAAAGGCTTATCCCTATTACTGATAATACTTTTTAAAGTACTAAACTAGTATTTTACTTATTTATAGAATATTATTACTAGCTCTCTAACTATTATCTATTTCATTATTAGAATAAATATTATAAACTTTATAAACCTATCTATAATTACTAAAATAGTATTATATATATTATTATCTCTATATATATTCTCTAGTAATCTTATAATAAAATCTATACTAATTTCTTAAAATAGTCCTACTAAGATAAATAAAAACTATAACTAGCTATATAACTTATACTTTAATACTCTAATCCCCTAATAAATTTAATATAATATTATTTAATTTTATATATCTATAACTATATTATTCTGATAGAAATTCTATTTTATAAAATTATAAATCTTATTAATACTTATATAACTTACTTTACTTTTATTATAATATAAATAAATAATTCTATATCTTAAAAAATCTATATTTAATGTAACTAGTTTTTTTAGAAAAAGAATATCTTTTCTATATTTACTAAATACCCCTTCTATTTACTAGCTATTTTCTAGGTTTTTTCTACATATATTTAATAATCTTTATTATAATTCTATAGCTCTTTAATAACTTATTTAATATCCCTAGAATCCCCTATAATATATACTATTTTATCTTTTATAAAACTTCTTATTACTAAATATAAGATATATTATATTAGAATAATAATCCTAACTTTTTATAAATTCTCTTTATTTACTAGTACTTACTAAATATTCCCCGTTTTCCCGTATATATCTTTACTATAAATAACTATAGTTATAACTATTACTTTTTTTCTAGCATTTCTAGTAAAGTAATATTTTAGGGAAATTAATTAACTTTTACTTCTAAATTTAACTTCTATACTAAAGTAGTTTTCCCGAATTTATATTATCTAAATAAAAACTTTTATTAATTTTAAACTCCCTTTAGTTTTAATGACTTTTTAGTAAATATCTACTAGTAATAGCTTAATAAATTATAATTTATCTATAAACATTAATTATATATTATAGTACTCTATTTCCCTTTTTATATAATCTAGCTATTTAAATAATCTATTTATTAAATTAGTAATTCTAGGCTAATACTTTAGATGAAAATTAAATATTAAACATTTATAGATCTAATAAATAAACCTTCTTTAAAAATCTTATATTAATACTATTATAATACTTATTAAAACTTAATAGTCTATTAAAACTATAAACTTCTTTAAAGGTCCTATTAAATAATATTCCTAGTAGTTAAAGCTTTTAATAATAACTAATAATTCTTATTAGCCTATTCCCTATCTCTACTTTACTTTACTAAATTTCTTTAAATAATTAATAACTAGTTATTACTAGTTTTCTATTTTTTATAAGAAAATACCTGAAATTACTTATTATAATATATCTATTTCTATTTTAGTTTTTCTAATAAAATCCTAGTACTAGAAAATAGTTATTAAGTAAAAAGTGTTTTATAATACTAAGAATACAAATTTTATATTTTCTAGTTATAAGAAGATTTTCTTCTTTTTTTCTTTTTTAAAAAATATTATAGATAATATTATTACTCCCGAGTAATTAGTAATAAATTTATAGTAGAAATTATAGAAACCTAAAAATATCTAAAGTTCTTTAAATATTTCTAGTAATTTCTACTTAGTAATAATCTAAACTTTTACTAAATCTATCTGAATATTTTCCTAAGTAATTATATATTTTAAGAAACTTATTTTTTCTATATAAAATTTATATTTAGAAAACTTAGTAAAAAGATATACTTTATATAACCTAGTAAGTATTTATAATAATACTTTAATATAGTCCTCTCTAATACCTATTATATATATTTTAATATAATCTGTATATATTATATAGTATATATTAATTAAACTAGTAAGTATATAATTAATATATACTTAAAGAATTACTAGTATATTAGTAAAACTAAATAGTATTACTATATATTTATAGTAACTATACTATATCCTAAATACTATTTTCTAGTAATCTTCTAATTTAATCCTAATATAGTAATAAATATCTTTAAAATTAATCTTTAAAATCTATATTACTCCCTAAAATCTATCTAAAAACTTACTAATAAATAGTAATAAGTATTAATTCTTAATTTTAATTCTATTAAGATTTCTATAATTAACGTATAATTATAAAAAACTATTTTTTTAAAATAAAACAAATTAATATACTTATTTTACTTATAAATAACTACATATATCTATTTACTAGGTTTTCTATGATATATACTTTTAACCTTTCTAATTACTACTTATTTAGTAAATATATAAACCTATAAAATAATTTCTTATTTAGTTCTAGTTTAATATTATCTAGGTATCTTTAAAGACTAAGACTAACTTTATTATAACTTTATTAAATATTCCCTATTTACTTATAAATTCCTTAGGGATATTTATAATTATAATAACTTTATTTATTTCCCTAAAAACTTCTATATAAACTTTAAAGTTATTACTTATTTTACTAATATATAATATATANTATAAGTAGTCTTATTATTCTTAATAATCTCTTAAATAAATACTTCTAGTTTAGTAATAGATATTTACTTATAATACTAGGTATTTATTTAGGTATCTATTATAATACTTTCTTAGTTTATAGAATCTTATTCTAATAAGAAATCTATATATCTTTCTAGCTAATAAGTACTAGTAAATAATTAGTATAATTTCTACGGGTATTTATTTAAGTTTATAAAAAAGAATATTAGTTAGTAATACTTCCCTAGTTTTAATACTAAACTATTAAATCCCTCTAAAATAAATATAATTATTTTAGTTAAGACTAATCCTAGTAGTATTACTAGTTATTTACTAATAAGGTTTATTTATAAATATAAATCTATATTTACTATTATTTCTTTTTCTTTAGTACTCTAGAGAATAATTACTAAGCCTTTAATTATTTTCCCTATAAAAACTAATCTTTTTAGCTAATATAAAAACTATTAGTTCTATCTTTATACCTACTCGTTTCCCTAGATCTTTTTAATATAGAAGTTAGTATTAATAACCTAGACTAAGACGTGAAAGTTTATAATACTCTGCTTTTAGCTAACTACTAGTATTAAGTTTATACTTGTTTTATACTTATAATATATAGCTCTATACTTTATTTCACTATATAATAAATATACCCCTATAATCTATAGTATAACTAATATATATATATTTTTCTAGTTTAGAATAAGTATAATATTACTTAACCTACTAGTATCTTATTACTATCTACTTATTATTAATAGAATTAATAAACTTATTTAGTTTATTCTTTTTAGAAATAATAATAACTAGAATAACTATAAATTTATATAAGTTTACTTCTATTTATTATTTCATATTAAATTACTAGTATTATTCTATTAGAATTCCTATAGTTTTTTTAGTTTCTATTATAATATCTCTAGCTTTTAGGATAAGGATATTAAGTTTTTCTATTTCTCTTTTTAAATTAAAGTATAAGTAGTAGAAATAGATAAAAACTTCTCCTTTACTCTAATTAAATCTAAATATATTTAAATTCTAATATAGTACTAACTACTTAGTATAATATTATATAGGTAACTAGTATTCTCCTTATTATACTTCTTTAAATTTCTACTTATATAACTTCTCTTATATTTCTAAATTAATATACTATTAGCGAATAAATACGATAAAGTTAACCTAGATAAATTTATCTTCTAGGTTAGCTTTATAGTTTCTCTATTCTATCTAGAATTAAAATACTAGTTTTATAAGTACTTATTAGATCTATTAGTTAACTAGACTATTTAGTTAGATCTAATAAATATTTTTAATAGTAGTAATCTAGTTATTAATTTATTTAACTATAAACTCTTCCCTTATTATTCTATATTTATATAAAAGTAGCTTTTCTTAATTTTTAAATACTTTTCATATTACTAATTACTTAGCTAATTATTAGATAAAAGCTATAATTTATTCTTTATAGGTTTCTTATTTTTTTATATTTATTCTTAGTATATTATTATCTAGGACTATATAGTTTTAAGTTTCTTACTTATAATACCTATTATGTTTAATCTAGGTAAGAATAGTATCTAGGATAATACTTAGGATTACTTATCAAATCTAGGTATTAATTACTAAAAACCTAGTAATTATTTAGCCTTTAAAGGTATAGTAGAAATTACTTTATTCTTTCTTCTTATATTAAAAAGTAGGTATTCTTATTTATAAGATATATTTTATATTAGGTTTTCTAATAATTCTTTTTTCTCGAATTCTTTAATATATTATTAATAAAAGCTCATATTAATACTAAGTTTTAAATTATCTCGAGTAATATATAAGAAGTATCTCTTTTTAGGATTATTTTCCTCTAAAGTAATTATCCTATTATTATTATTATTTTACTTATTTAATTTTTAGTAATAGTATAGTATAATAGTAGTAGTCTTATTATATATTTCTACTAAGTTAAATATTAATTATTAAAATTTATTAAGGCTTATATTAAGTCTATACTTATAAAGTAATTACTTTTTATAATATTAATTATTACCTAATATCTTTATTTATACTAGTTATTTAAAAGATTAAATAGAAGTAATAGAATTATAAAAGTATAGCTAAAAGCCTCGACTAGGAAAAGTTTAGATATATAAGTAAAGTCTATATTATTATATAGACTATTATTTAAACGATTTAAATTATAATCTTTCTACTAAAAACTCTTCTAGTACCTAGCTAGCTAGTTACTAGGTATACTATATAGTCTATTTATTATATCCTTATAATTTTATTCTACTTTTAAGAAGTTCACAAAAGTTCTTAACCCTATAACCTTAGTAATTATTTTTAGCTATATATACTAAACCTTAATTTAGGTAAAACTCTTTTTATATAGATTATTACTATAAAGTCTTCTATTACTATAAAGTTAATTATTAGAACTAGGGGTATAATTATCTATAATAATAGGTAATTTCATTACTATTTTAACTAGTTATAAGCTAGTATTAATATAAATACTATTATTAGGTAAAATATATAGTTAAATCTATATATAAAGTAAAGAGCTTAGATACTATTCTAGATATAGAGTAAAAGTAACTAAATATAGATAGGACTATAAAGAATTAAAGAATTCAGGTATCTCTAGACAAACTTAAGTATAAAAGATAGATAAAATACTATACTAGAATAGCTAAGAAATCTTTATTTAAAGCTACTTTTTAACTAGTATTATTTAATAATTCCAAAATAGTCTAAGATATTCCTATTTATAGTTATAGAATTATATAAATAGAAAATACTTAAATTATAAAAGAATAGAAATTCCTATTCTAAGAATCCTATAATAAAAACTACTATCGTTACTTATATTTTACTTAGTAATACTTATTTATCTATATACTAAAATAAAAATAATAGCTAGATACATTTATCTTAAGAATTATACTAAATTATATTCCTAGAGTAAAATTAACAAAGCTTTTATAAGAAACTTAAAAATTCTAAAATACTACTAGGTTTATACCTATAAGTTTGATAAGTATAGGTACTTCTTAAAAATCAAAGTTTATCTAGTTATCCACAGAGATTAATAACTATAAAATAACTATAAAACCTATATAGTAACTCTAGTAAATATATTTTTTAAACTTTTATAGTAATTACTAACTACTTTAATCTCAAACTACTCTAATATAATATAGTTAATATTTTTATATAAGTAGTATTAAATGAAATTACTTATATAGAAATACTACTAAATTATTAAATACTAAGTAAGATCTACTACTTTAAGATAGTATTATATAACCTTTAGAAGTCTCCTCTTCTCTAGGAATACTACTTAAGAATAAACCTTAAATATCTTAGTTTTGAACTTATTATAAGAGAGTTATATCATTAGTTTAAAAAGTATATTATATTCTTCTTCTATATTAATAACTATATATTCTTTTTCCCTTTAAAAGACATTTCTAAAATACTTATATTATTAATTAAACCTACTTGATATAGTAGTTTAACGTCTAGCTAGCTCTTACTATTACAGTAAGAGTAGTAGGTTCGAATCCTATAGTAAATAAGCATAACTAGTAGATATATATATACTTTCTAGTTATATAATCGAATCCTGCAGTAAGTAAGCGTAACTAGTAGATATATATATACTTTCTAGTTATATAAACTATATAATAACTACTACTAACTATTAGTACTTATTACTACTAGTTATCAATAACTAGTAACTATTAATAATAGCTAGTAATAGGTATTATTAGCTAGCTAGTATTAGTATTATATTACTATAATTTTTAAAGAATAAGTATTGTAGATATAGGCCTATACTTTCCCTTTATATTTTCTATACTTATTAGCTATTATATTAACCAGCTATATTTACCATTTAAGGTTTTCTCTATTTAATAGTTCCTTAGAACTAGTAGTATCTATAAGATAAATAAAGCAAGAGCCGATAACTAGGTATAACCACTTTTAAAAGGTCCTAGAGAGGTATATAACTTTAAATAGATCAGAGACCTTTAATATAACCCTATTAATATTATTAATCAATTTTAAAAGAAATATTACTTTAAAAGAAATAAAACCCTATAGTAGTTTCTTAGTATTAAAACTATTCGAGATTAAGTAATACAATAGCTATAGTTCTTATAAATAATATGTATTAAAAAGCTCCTTAATTACCTCACGAAATATATGTAAAATATCAAGTAATTCGAAACCTTCTTAAAGTTAAAGAATTCTTCCTACAATATAATTAAGCTTCTTATATAGAAATTAAGTATTACTAATTAAATATTAGCTTTATTAATTATACTATGATTATAATCGAACGATATATTGTTTATATAATAAGTTAAATATTATACTTTAACTATAACCCTCTAGATAATTACTATACAGAAGCTGAATAAATAATATAATACTTTAGTAAAATAAAGAATTTCTATTTTGAGTTTGGTTATAATATTAATAATCTATTTAATAGTTCTGGTATTACTATAGATACTAGTTTTGTCGATAATAATAATAATTAAGAAAGTTTTTAAATACATATTATATATCTCTTTAAAAACCTAATAATATAGTAAACTAATCGATAAGATACTATTACTATTTTAATAACTAAAGTAAAGTTTCTAGTATTATTTTAAACTACTCGTGAAGTTATTTTTACTACTTATTTTATTATTATATTCCAAGTAAACTTCTTGATAAATATATTAAATAAAAGTAAAATATACGAGTTTTACCTAGTTATCTAAATCTAGTAATATAATTAATAAATAATATATTTTATAATTACTAAAATAATATATCTTTATATAAAGTTAAAATACATAAATATCTATAATTACTAATTATGCTAAGAAGGCTAATAGGGGTATTTTCAGATTATATATATACTTTTAAGAGACTTTATAGTTAATAGTTTCATAAAAGCTCTCTAGAACTATTAGTTTAGTATATTTATTACTTAGATTAATATAATAGACTAGTTAAACTACTTAAAAATATATTAAGAAAAACAATTTTAAGAAATTAGAAGTACTAGAAGTATAGAGATACTTAAAATACCCCCTAGTAAAGAAGAAATACCTAAATAACCTAGAAATAGTACTATTTTTCTTATTATAGGAATAGAAGTTTAATAAAAATAATACGGTAATAAAAAAGCTTTTTATAAAATACAAATAAATAAATAGTTTAACTAGTATTATTCGAAATAGCTAGTTTAGAAGTAAAGCCCTCGAAACTAGAGGATTATATTAGAAATAATATATTTAAGAAGTAAAATTTATACTAAATAAACCTTATATATTAGTACTATCTCTATAGGCTTTACTTTACTTAAACTACTTGAAATAGAACTTCGCGTAACACGTATAGCTATATTTAGTTATATATAATATATACTAGATTTTGCCTCCTAATTATATTTAATACTCAAGTATAGTTATCAGGACTCAGGTAAAACTAGAGTTAACTAGCTAGGTATAGACTATAATAAGGGGGAAATATAGATTTTATATAATACTTAATTACTTAACTTGTAAAACCTAAAGAAATATATTAAAATATAAGTTATATATAGATTATATAATTATAGATTTCTATAAGTCTCCTCTTATCTCTAGCTTCTAGTTTATAACTTCTCTATAGAAAATAACACTATAAATACTATATATAGTTATATTTATATATTTCTTCAAAATTAACTTATAACTATTAGAATTGTTTAAGATAAAGATTAAATCTTTATATATAAGATAGTTATAATTTATAAATTTAATTATTAAAAACTTTTATCTATACTAATTACCTAAAAATATAAGAATAAGTATAGTACTAAGTTAGCTATATAGTTTTACTAGTTTATATAAAACCTTACTATCCTACTTATATATATTCAAGTATTTTATTATAGTTTCATTAGAATATTCCTTTCAATAACATATATTTAGAGTATATATTATATTATTTATTTATTATAGTTATAAACTTAGTAATATCTAGTTTATCTCTAAATTACTCTTAATTAATTTGGTTACTTTTGCTCTATACCTAGAATAGTATTATCTAAGCTTTCTACCTTATATATAGATTTAACTTTAAATTCTACCTAATAATAATATTTATACTAATACTAACTAATAACTAGTTAAAACAGTAATGAAATTACCTATTATCATAGATAATTATACCCCTAATTTTAATATTTAACTTTATAGTAATAGAAGATTTTATAGTAATAATTAGGGAGAGTTTTATCTAGGCTAAAGTTTAGTATATATAGCTAAAAGCAATTACTAAACTTATAAAGTTAAGAACTTTTGTGAACTTCTTAAAAATAGAATAAAATAGAATATTTATAAGAGCTAAGTATTCTATAATCTATTACTTTTCTATATTTTTCACGATAGAACTAAAATCTCCTCGAAATTTATATAACTACTTATAAAAGAATAATTATGAAAAAGTATAGAAATATCTAGCTGTAACTATTATAACTAAAACTATTACTTTATTAAAATGAGTTTTAATAGAATTATCTTGAGTATTATAATTAATAGGTAATTTATAGATATTTAGAAGAACATTATCTAGTTAACTTATAACTGACTATACTAGGCTAATAATATTAGGAATTAAGTATTAATTAAGTAATATTTTAATATTAATATATTATTATAATACTAGTTATTAGATACTTTAGAGTTTTATAGTAATATAATTATAGAGGGTTTAAGAGTTACTTAGTTATACTATAGATATTAATATCTATATAAGTATTATTTATAAGTTAGTTATATTCGATATATCAAGATTATTTACTAATAAAAATAAGCTAGGTTTTACTATACTTAAGTAGAGATTATAAGTTAGCTTATATTAGTAATAGAGAACTTTTATATTAGTAGTATAAAGTCTTGTCTTATGAGTAAGTATGATACTTCTGGGTAAGAGGTCGAATAAGGTAATATGAGTAGTATTAGTCATAATGTCTAGAGAGAGAGAAGCCCTCTATTTTTATAGTAGGCCAGAAAGCTAGCCTAATAGCTAAGAGCTAAGGCTAATACGTAATAGTAGTAGGTTACATGACCTACCCCTTAATACTCCCCCTTAAGCTAGGCTTATAACTAGCTAAAATATACGAAACTAGCTCAAAACCTCGAAAATCCTAGTTTTTAGCTAAAATATTTAAATCTAAGGAGTTTTTAATAGTAGAATACTTTTAGGTTTTACTCTACTTTAAAAACATGTCGATTAAGTATTAATTAATCTAGATACTAGTAATTACTTTAGAAATAATACTTAATCTAAACTATCTACTATTCTTAGTAATCTAACCAAATCTTTATATTTAATAGTATTTAATACTTTAGTAAAGTTATTAATAACTATATTAGTACTTTGAATAAAGTAAAAAGTAATTATGTTATTATTATTAACCTCTTAAATAATCTACTTATACTAAGTATTAATATTCTATATATATACTTTATTCAGAAGGTTTATAATATTTACTAAAATATTAGTACTATTAATAAAGAGGATTATAAGTGTAATCTATTAATCTAGTAACTACTTAATATATTATTAAATCTACCTAAAAGATATACTAATAAATATAAAATTAATAAACTCTATTTCTATAAAACTTAGAATAATTATTATCTATTTCTTAGACTTTTAAGTAATAAAAGAACCTATAAAATAAATAGTATAGTTACTAGTTAATATATAAAATAGTTTATTATCTATAAAAGTAATATCTATTATAATATAAAACCCTAAATCTATTATAAGATCTATTCTTTAAAAAATAAAATTATAATTCGTAGTACTAATAAATTATCTAAAGAAATAATTAATATATATTAATAAATAAGAGAAAGACTAGTATTTACTTAGTAGAATTTATTTATAGTATAAGTAATATCTAGTTAAATACTAATAGCTAACTAGTTAAGGTAACTAGTTTACTCTATATAGAATTAATATATTATATTTATCTTTTAATTATGAAATTAGAAAGTTTTTATTAGTAAAGAAAAGGATCTAAATAGTATAAAGTTTATAATAGTTAAAATAGTATAGTATAGAATTAATATATTTATATTAAGATAAGAAGATCTTTATAGTACTATAATAAACCTAAAATCTTAAACACTAAATAGTAATACTAAGGTTTTTAAAAAAGCATATTATCTTAATTATCTTATAAACCTTTTTTATAATCTCAAATATAGAAGTAGCTATAGTGGTATTATTAATATATATAAAAATATAAGTATTAAGACTCTTATTAATAAAGAAGTAAATCTCCCCTTTAACTAGTATAAAGCTGGTTTGTTTTATTTTAGTTATAATAAGTTAAAACTACTATAAAAGACTCTTATAGAAACTATAGAAAGTTTTACGAAGTAACTAAACCTTATTTATACTATTAGAATAACTTATAAGTTAATAAATTTAAACTTAAATACTATAGGGGATAGGAATAGTAAAAAAAGTAATATTAAAATTATATATTTTATATAAGAGATAGTAGAGTATAATAATAGTAAAAAGTATACATAATAGTAGTAGTTATTATAGTAATATAAACTTCTTAAGAAAACTAATTACTTTTCTTATAATTACTATAAATAACTTATTAAACCTTAAATTTTATATTGTTATTTAAAGTATTAGTTTTAATATTAAACATTTATATACCTAGAAAAGTCTTAGTATTAAAAGGTTTATTAATAAAGTAAAAAGTTTCTTTATTAATTATCTATTATATCTTAGTATTATATATAAGTTTCTAGTAAAAGAGCTAAAAAAGATACTCTTTTATTTCTTTAATAATATAAGGGATAGTATATCTTAGTAGAAGAATTTTTAATAGTATTATAGTAATAAGGAAAGTAATAGTAATTAAGTTTTATAAATTAATAATAATATTAGTAATAAAATAAGCTCTCTTATTATATGAGTAAAAGTTATAAGCTTTATAATAGTAATTTAGTAATTTAATTATAGTAATATAATAAAAATATCTTATAGTAGAAACTATAAGGGTATGAGGTAGTACTATTATTAGTAGATTAATATTAAGATCAAAATAATCTAATTCCTACTTCTAAATAGTATCTATAAAATTATTATTACTTTTATTATCTATAATATTAGTAATAGGTTATTATTATTACATAATAGTCAATAGAAGTAAGTTTTCTAGTAATAGAGATATGTATTCTATAATATAAATATTATTAGTTTAATATATTTCTAGGGTAATATCCTTCTTATTTAATTACAAATCTTCTATAGTAATACTTTAATCTAGGATCTAGTTCAGGTATTAGATCTAAAAATTAAGTTTATTAAATAGAATATTATAATGAATATTAATTTATTTATTGATATTTCTAAAGAAGTATGAAATAGTCTTATTAGAGCTTTTATAAAAATAAATATCGTAGTAGTAAAGAACCTTCTTTATATTAGGGATATATATATAATAGATATAACTATATAAAAAGTTATAACTAATAAGAAAGCTTTTTATAGTATATAATTCTATCTTAATAGTACGTAGAAAATACTTATTTCTTTTTCTATAAATATAAGTAATATATTTAAATATTTAGATATACTTAGTATATAGAAACTTACGATCTTTAGCTAGGTTTAATTCTCTTACTATAATCTTATAGAAATTAAGTTTACTTTTATTAATTTGTAGTAAGAGGCTAAGGATTTGAATAGTAGTATTAAGAGTATAATTTTAAAGTTCTTTAAGTAAACTATTATTAATAAGTATAATATATACTACTTTAATAATTCCCGCTTGACGTAGTGGTTTAACGTCTGGCTGGCTCTTACCGTTTACGGCAAGAGCAGTAGGTTCGAATCCTGCGGCGGGTAACCGCGACCAGTAGCTACGTGTCTTCCAATTACGTAAACTAAGTATAGTAACCACTACTAGCTATTAGTACTTGCCGCTACTAGCTATTAATAACTAGTAACTATTAATAGTAATAGCTAGCGGTAAGTACTACTAGCTAGCTAGTATCTAGTATCATGTAACCTACTACAATCCTTAAAGAGTAACTATGACGGATAGGCCTATACTTTCCCTATTTATTACCTATTATATTAACTAACCATATTTGCTGCCTGAGGTTTCCTCTGTTTAAATAGTTCCTTAATACTAGTAATATCTATAGGGTAAATGAGGCAAAAGCCGATAACTGGGTGCAACTACCTNCCCTATAATAACTTAAGAAATATCCTTTTAGGTAGTATATAAAGTAATTAATAATATTACCAAGCTAAATAGCTTTATACTTATAATACTTATTTTTAGTATATACTTATACTTTATAGATTACTCTGTTCTTTTTCTAGATTTTATTACTTATATTTATATTATTTAGAAAGTAATAGAAGAAATCTACTATACTTATACTAAAAATACTATTAATATAGCTTTAGTAATATATAGTAGCTTTAATATTTTATATATAGTAGCCTTTTCTTTTTTAGTTTCTTATATATATATAATGAGAGAAATATAATTAGTAAAACTTATTTCGCCTTATTACTACTTATAATAAGATATATATTCTTAAACTTTTTCGAAATCTTTAAGAGTCTTAAATAATAGCTATAAAACTATACTTTAAAGATAACTAAATATTCCTACTTAAAATATTAATAGTAATATTACTAAGTATAAGTAGTTATGTTATATATATCCTAGATCGTACTACTAAATATCCTACTAGAGATCTAATATTACTAAAAAACATATACTTCTATAGTAATATCCCGATTTCATCTATTATTATCCCCGAAAAACCTTAGAATACCTACTTAATACTATAAAATACTACTATTATATATAGTAGTAATTCTACTACTATTAGTAATAATAATCCCCTATTTCCCCGAGTAGTTAGTAATATCCCTAATTTATTATTTAACCCTTTTAAGTATAGCCTAGTTACTATTCTAGTTTAGATATTTAACTATAAGCTTTGTTTTATAGTATACTTTATAGTTAAGAAATAATTAGATATAGCCCTCTTTCTCGTTTTCTATAAAAAAGGTATTATTAAAATACTAGGTTTATTATTTAAGGAATTAATTAAAAAAGAGGTTAAGAGTATTATTACTAATAGTATTATTAAGATTATTATATTTAATCCTGTTTTCTATGAAGGTTATAAGTATTTTAAGTTATATATTATTAATAAGATTGAGAATAAAAATACGAATAAAGTATATAAGAAGTTATGATTTATAATCTAGGGTTTCAGAGATAATAGTAAGTTTAAAATATTAATATAATTACTAATAATCTAATAGAATAGCTAATAGTTAATTTTAACTATAGCCCTAGCTTTCCTCTAGTATAAAAGTATAATAATATAGTTTTAAGATATTATTTAAACCTATACTTAAGTTAAAGTAGAGCTAATAAGGTATATTATACCTAACTTATTATTTTATCTTAAAAAGTAATACTTTCTAGGCTTTATAATAATTATTATTAAGCTATTATATAGCCTCACTAAAGCTAGTATTTACTAGTAGGTAAGTTATTCTAAATACTATAAGGAGTAGTTATAAATGGAAATATTAATATATAACCTATACCTCCTCGTCTTATACTATACTAATAATAACTCGAAATTTATAAATATATAAACTAATAATACCCTTAACTTCTCTAATACTATTTTCTTATACTATTAAAATAAAGAGCTTGAAAAAGCTTTATTTAAAGTAAAGCTAAAGACTACTTTTATAGAGATTACCTTTTTTATATTTAATAGAGGTATCTTAAGCCTTAATAGTAATACATTCCGCCTATACTAAAAATACTAAAAATAAAAACTAATATTCCTCGATATATATACTACGTCTAAGGTATTTAAGAAAGTATATATTACATAATATATATATAGAATATACTTTATTTTGATATACTAACTTAAAATATTATTTAACCTCTTATGTGCTATATAAAAGTAATAACTTTCTACTAATACTACTACTACTCTTAATAAGTATCTTAAGTAGTAAATAAAATACTTTAATTATAGCTTTAACTTTATACTATTTAACTTATTAAAATATATTTCTATACTTTTATTAATAGTTTTTTTGGGAGGGGCTGATAGCTTACTCTCTACTATAACTATTAGTGGATATATTACCCTCTAAAGTATAACTTTAGCTTTCTTGCCCCCCGCTAATTACTATAGCTAGCCTCTAGTTAGTCTAGGGCTGAATTCCTCGTAGCTATAATAGCTAGTATACTTGCCCCGTATTAACTTTTTTGATAATAAATAACTAATAACTCTTTCCGCGATAGCCTTATACCTTCACGCCTTTATAGGTATATATAATTCGAATATCTCGAGATATTTAATTACTATTAACTATAGGTATTCTATTTAAATATTTATTATAATTTCGATATCTGTAATTTTGATATCCCTATTATAGACTAAGTTTTATTTACCCCTAAGACGAGACTTTATATTACTAATATGAAAGTTCTCTGTTACTAATACGAGTTAATTTATGATTTCTATATAAGTATAGTGGGACTCAGCTTACTCTTATTAGTAAATAATTTTGATATATTAAGTATAGCTGATATATAAATAATACTTATATAGATATAGATATTTCTAGTATAGCTAGATAGTTTTTAAAACTTTTATAATTATAGTATTATAATATTCTAAAGTATCTAATAACTAATATTATAGTAGGGTATTAATATTAGGGTATTATCTAATTAATATTTAGTTATTAATATTATTGGTTTAGTATAGTAAGTTATAAGATAGTTAGATAATTCTTTTTTGAGTATTTATAAGTTACTTTTTAATTTAGTATAGTAATTTATAGGATAGCTAGATAATTTTCTTTTAAATATCTATAAACTACTTTTTAATTATAATATTTAGAATAATTTTATTGAAACCTAGTTTAATATACTAATAGTTTTAGTTATAATAATTATAGCTAGATATCTCTATACTTATCTCGTAGTTATTTTTTCATAGGTAACTATATAGATTTCGAGGAGATTTCGGTTCTATTATAAAGGTTATAGGAGAGTAATAGATCATAGAACGCCTAGTTCTTATATCTCGAAGTAAATACTTTATTTTATTCCATTTTTAAGAGGTTTAAAAAAGTTCTTAACTTTATAATTTTATAACCTTAGTAGTTATTGCTAGCTATATATATTAAGTTTTAGCTAGTTTTAATAAGGTTCTTTTTATATAGATTATTACTACGAAGTCTTCTATTACTATAGGGTTAAATATTAGAACCGGGGGTATAATTATCCACAATAATAAGTAATTTCATTACTGTTTTAACTAGTTATGAGCCGGTATTAATACGAATACTATTATTGGGTAAANATTATCAGGTAAAATTTATAGATAAATCTATATATAAGGTAAAAAGCTTAGATACTATTCCAGGTATAGAGTAAAAGTAACTAAATAACTAGATATCTCTATACTTATTCTATATATATATTTTTATAAATAGCTATATAGATTTCGAGGAGATTTTAGTTCTATTATAAAAGATATAGAAAAATAATAGAGTATAGAATACCTAGTTTTTATATCTCGAAATAAGTATTTTATTTTATTCTATTTTCAAAAAATTTATAAAAGTTCTTAGCCCTATAACCTTAGTAGTTACTTTTAGCTATATATATTAAGCCCTAATCTTAATAAAGCTTTCCCTAACTATTACTATAAAATCTTCTATTATTATAAAGTTAAATATTAAAACTAGGGGTATAATTATCTATAATAATAGGTAATTTCATTACTATTTTAACTAGTTACAAGCTAGTATTAGTATAAATACTATTATTAGGTAAATTTTATAGTTAAATCTATATATAGGGTAAAGAGCTTAGATACTATTCAAGGTACAGAGTAAAAGTAACTAAATTATTAAAAGTTTTAAAAAGGTAAAACTAGTAATAGTAAAGCTACTAATAATGACTATAATACTTTTAATAAATACTAATAAGGATAATATAGATATAGATACTTTAGTATAATCTTTACTATATATATACTTTATTATATAAGCTATAAATTATTTATAATACTTATAACTAGAAAGATAAGGTCAGGGTAAGTAGTCTAGTATTTCAAAGCTAGATAACTTTTCTTATAATAAAAATACTTAATATCTTTCTTTTTAGCTATAATAGTAAGTATAGTAATAGTTATAATAGTTATTTTATAATATAGAATAAACTTTATTTTATATTCTTTATCTTATATAAAAATATAAATAGTTTTAATAATACTAGCCTATATAGGTATTTCATTATTATTAGTATAGTATTTATAGGTATTAGAGAATTTGACTTTAAAGTAATTAAAAAGTATAATAATTTAGAAGTAATTAGAATTCTAGTTATAGAAATTTATAATATAAATATATAAGTATTAAATATATTTAAAAATATTATGAAAGGCTTTATAATTATAAGTATTACTTTTAGTAAACTTATCAATAAAGGTATTAATAGTATCTTCAGAGATTTTAAAAATATACTTCTCTAGTATTTTTATAAAAATATATAGATTACTATTATCCTACTATCCTATATGAAAGAGTATATAAATTAATATATTATATAATAAAATAAGGAGATTATAAGTAATATCTCTTTCATTTTCCTATACTATATAAACTAAAATCTCAATAGTAAGTTTAGTAATATTAATATTTATATACTTCTTAAATTAATTAGCCTTAAGAGTAGTATTAATAAATACTAGTTATAAAGACTAATTAGATTCTCCTTTAAACGTAGGGATTATTAAAGCTACTATATAGTAGCTAAGTATATTATTTATTATAATGATTTTTATTATTTTATTTTGTTATATATATCGCGGGGTATATAAAATATAGGGTTTAAATTATTTAGAAGGTAGGTAATTCAGGGTACTTTTCAATTATTATTTAACAGAAAAGAAAAAAAAATACTAGTTTTACTATAACTAATAGTAAAAAGCTTAGTCTAGGTTTATAACCTATAATACCTCTAGGTAAAAGGTTAAATAAAGTAATGTAAATAGTATTAGTAATAATATCTAGAAAGAGAGAAGCCCTCTACCCCTATAATAAGCAAGAAAGCTAGCTTAATAGCTAAAAGCTAAAGCTAACACATAATAGTAATAGGTTATATAACCTACCCCTTAATAGTAAGTAAGGTTTAGCCTAGAGGATTTTAAGGTTATAAATATCGAGGTTATAATAAATATTCGAATAGAATACTTATAGTTAATATTAATTACTATTAATTAATTAATATAAAAGAAATTCTTTTTAGTCTATTTTATAAATTCTTTAATAAACTATTGAGAAATAGTATACTTCATTACTAGTAATCTTAATATAATAGTAAAATTATCTAATAGTTCTAACTTTAATTACTAATATATTATACTATAATTCTATATAACTAACTAGAAACCTAGAAATACTTTAATCTAGATATTAAATCTAACCTCAATATCTTAAAACTAATTAATCTACTTAATTTTAATAAATAGTTTAACTAAAGAAATACTATTTAATAGAAAATTATAAATATGAAACTTTTTATTCCTAAAACTAAGAATATTTTTAATTACTATATACTAAATCTTCAACTTTAAATAATTAAAAACTTTAATTGAAAAGAAATAAAGAAATATTATAATATAATTGAGATATAAATTAGTACTACTATTAATAATAGCTTTTTAATACTTATTTAAAAATAATACTTCTTTTTAACGAATTTTAGTAATTCTAAAATATTAATATATTTAGAATAATTTAATTATATAATAATAAGTTAGAAAAAAATATAAGAATATCCTTAGGAAAACTAATTTAAATATCTCTAGTTTAGTATAGTATATTAAATAGTATTTTATCTATTTTTAAGTTGTTATATACTAGATCCCTAAAATCTAGAGACTTTTTATAATTAAAGAATAGATTTAAATATTTAATTAATATATTTTACCTAGTAAGTATAAGAGTATAGCTATAAACCTTAACTAGAAAAGGTTTAGATATATAAGTAAAGTCTTTATTACTATATAGACTATTATTCAAAAGATCTAAATTATAATCCTTCTACTAAAAACTCTTCTAGTATTTAACTAACTAATTACTAAGTATATTATATAGTTTATTTATTATATTCTTATAATTACCCCCCCTTCTAAAAGCCTTAGTCTTTAAAACTATAATTATATTTTCTTAATATCCCTTATAAAACTTATACTATATTACTAACTATTTATTATGGATAATACTCCTTTTAATACTAGTAATTATTTTATTATAATACTATAATATATTTTATTAACCTTTTATAATCTAAATAATAAAACTTATTTTTACTAATAGTATTACTAGATTTTTATCTCCTATTTCTATTATTTATAAATATATCTATTATTATCTTAGTAATATATTAATACTTTCAATAGTTATATTGAAGGTCTCTGATCTATTTAAAGTTATATACCTCTCCGGGACCCTTTAAAGGTAGTTATACCTAGTTATTAGCTCTTACCTTATTTACCTACTAGATACTAGTTCTAAGGAACTATTATACAGAGAAACCTTAAATAATAAGATATAGTCAATTAATGTAATAGGTAATAAATAGGAAAAGTATAAGCCTATCCATTATAGTTATTCTTTGAAGATTATAGTTATATAATATTAATACTAGTTAGCTAGTAGTAACTATTATTAGCTATTAATAGTTACTAGCTATTAATAGCTAATAGTAAGTATTAATAGTTAGTAGTAGTTATTATAATTAGTTTATATAATCAGAAAGTATATAGCTACTAGTTATACTTACCCGCCGCAGGATTCAAACCTATTACTCTTACTATAAAATAGTAAAAGCTAGCTAGATATCAAACTACTATATTAAATAAGATATATTAATACTTTTAATTTTATAATATTTATTTATTAGGAATAGTTTTCTTAAATATAATATAATTACCTATAAGATTTCACTATATACTCAAGAAATATTATCCGTTTTCTTCTATCTATATTCTATTATTTTCCTATCTTTTATTTTTATAATATTATATTTCTGAATATTTTTTATATCTACTATTTAACTTACTATTCTTTCTCTTCTTTATATATTTTTTTCTTTTTTTTTCCTTTTCTTCCTCTTTATTATCTTTATATTATATATTCTATAATAATATTATATATTACTTCTATTACTACTATATTTTATTCTTTTATTTATAATAGTAATAATATTACTAATGAAAACTTCCTTTAAATTTAGCCTAGTAATCATATATTTTATTTTAGTTATCTTTCTTTACTTTAATTTAATACTAAAAAACTACTTTATATTATTAGTAATTATATAATGAAATATATCTTCTATAAAAAGAATAAGTCGAAGTATTATAATATAAATTATCCTTTTACTATCTTTTTACTATTTATACTAATATTAAAACCCTAAGTTCTATTTAAATTATATAATACTACCTAGGTAACTTATAACTAAACTATTATCTATTACTAGATATTTAAATAAAAAGAAATAACCTCTAAATAGAAGAATAAACTACTTTATGTACTTATTAAGCTATTAGTAAAATAGTAGAAAATAAGTAAAATTATTTATAACCCCCTTAAAAAATATTAGGGAAAAAACTAACTATAAACTATCTTCTCTTCTACAAAATATCTTCTATTTATAAATACTAATATTTTATATATCTTATTACTATAAATTACTAAAAGCTTACTATATTGTTATTACCAATTAATTAAATATATTAATAGCATGACAAGTATTACCAGCTAGCTAGTATTAGTATCACGTGACTACGATCCTTAAAGAATAACTATAATAGATAGGCCTATACTTTCTTTATTTATTACTATTATATTAACTAACTATATTTACTACTTAAGGTTTCCTCTATAGTTTCCATAGTTCCTTAGAACTAGTAATATCTATAGGATAAGTAAGGTAAAAGCTAACTACTAGATATAGCTTTTTTCAAAGGGTTCCCAAGAAATATATAATTAAATAGATCAAAAACCTTTAATATAACCTTAAAATATATTAATAGCTTAGAAAATAAATTTAAAATACTTTACTATTTATATACTATATAACTTACTTATTTTTAGAATAATAATCCTATTATTATTCTAGAAGAAATACTAGTTTACTTCTTTAATAATCCTTATTATATATTAATACTTAAAAATACTAAAACTTCTCCTATTATAAGATTTCCTCAATTTAATAATAATTTTTACTACTATATTACTAGATATTTAGAATATAATATACTTTTATACTTTATTACTATTACTAGTAATAGCCTTCTTCTTTATAATTCTAATATTACTATACTTAACTAAATATAAATCTTAAATTTACTATATTCTTCTAAAAATAATAATAAAAATAATAAAAAAAAAGTTTAAAATTATAAAAACCCCTTTATAAACTCCTTACTTTATTACTAGGAATACTAACCTATCTATACCTATAAATTATATTCTCTCTTCTAAAATTTACTTAGTAAACCTTTAGTATTATTCTTCCCCTAACAATATTAAGATAATAAAAAAAAAGAGGAAAATAAAAAGCCCTATACTAAAAAATATAAAACCTATAGTAATTTTATATCTATTCCTATTATTTCTATATTTAGTAATTACTAACCTACTACTTAAAAATCTACTATTCCCTAAAATATTTTACTAACTAAGAAAACTACTCTTATAAAAAAAACTCCTATTACTAAAAGAACTACTATACTTATAATATTTACTATAATTCTAATACTTATCCCTATTATACTTATAATACTTATTATACCTATAATACCTATTACTCCTACTATCCCTAAAAAAAAGATTAAAAATACTATTATAAGAATATAACTAAGCTTGAAATATAATAATTATTTTGTTTTATATATATTTACTATATTATTACTGAAATATACTAACTTTTCTAATTTAAAAATATACCTTTTAGAATAATATTCAAGTTATTTAAATTATTAATAAGATTATTTCTTTCACTTCTCTAAAATATAATTACTAAATTATTAGTATTAATATTAAACTAATTATCTTACTTTTTATAATACCAAATTATTTATTTTTTAAATTTCTTAATAGTTTCTTATATATTACTCAGGTTAGCTATAATCTCCTATATATTATATTCTATAAACTACCTAATCTATTTTATAAAGAAATATCTTTTATTTCCCTCTTTCTATTTTACTATAATATCTACTATTTCTTACTAGCTAGTAGTAGTTACTATACTTAGTTTATATAATAAGAAAATATATAGCTACTAGTTACGCTTACCTACTATAAGATTCGAACCTATTATTCTTACTATAAAATAATAAAAGCTAACTAGATATTAAACTACTATATCAAGCAAGTAAACTAACTTTATTATAATTCTTTATTAATAGTATATTAACTAAAAAATATAAAAGAAATTATATAAGTAGAAGCTTAAGAAGTATAAAAAAGAGAATACTAATTACTTATATAGTATATATTAAATAATTAGTACTATATTAGAAATTAAGTATATTTAGATTTAATTAGAGTAAAGGAGAAGCTTTTATCTACTATTACTACTTTTATTTAAACTTGAAAATAATAATAGAAAAACTAAATATTCCTATCCTAAAAACTAGAAATATTATAATAAAACCTAAAAACCTTTCAGAACTCTAATAGTATTATACTAGTAAACTAATATAAAATACAAAATATAAATAAGCTTATATAGATTTATAACTTTTCTAGTTATTACTACTTTTAATAGAAGTAAACTAAATAAGTCTATTAACCCTATTAATACTAAGTAAATAGTAATAAAATACTAGTAAATTAGTTAATACTATACTTATTCTAAACTAGAAAACTATATATATATTAGTTATACTATAGATCATAAAAATATACTTCTTATATAATAAGATAAAGTATAGAGCTAGAAATTATAAAACTAAAGTAAATATAAACTTAATACTAATACTTAGTTAAAAGTATTAATAGTTATATGAAAGGTCTCTAATCTATTTAAAGTTATATACTTCTCCGGTACTTTTCAAAAATAGTTATACCTAGTTATTAGCTTTTACTTTATTTACTCTATAGATACTACTAGTACTAAAGAACTATTTAAATAGAAGAAACCTTAAATAGTAAATATAGTTAGTTAATATAATAGCTAATAAATAGAAGGTATATATATACCTATATCTATTATAATTACTCTTTAAAGATTATAGTTAGTTATATAATACTAATACTAGCTAGCTGATAGTATTTACTACTAGTTATTAATAGTTACTAGCTATTTATAACTAGTAGTAAGAGCTACTAGCTAGTAGTAGTTACTATACTTAATTTATATAATCAGAAAGTATATAGCTACCAGTCGCGTTTACCTATTATAGGATTCAAATTTACTACTCTTACTATAAAATAGTAAGAGCTAGCTAGACATTAAACTGTTATATTAAGTAGTATTAGTTAAAAATATAGTATTATAAGCTTTTATCTTTCAATCTAGGCTCTTAATACTAACTCTTATATTAAAGAAATATAGGGAAATAAATAAGTATAGAAATAGAACTAATAATCCTTATATTAACTAAGAAGTTAAACCCTATAAAGAAAATAGCTAAAAACTTAGTAATTATTTTTTAGGATACTAAAAAGAAAGAAATAATAATAAATATTAGTAGTTATATTAAAGGTTTTTAATCTATTTAAAGTCATATACCTCTCGGGAGCTTTTTAAAAGAAGTTATACTTAATAGTTAGCTATTACTTTATAAACCTTCTAGATAATACTAGGTCCAAGGAATTATTTAAATAGGGGAAATCTTAAATAGTAATAATATAATTAGTTGAATATATTATCTAATAAATAGGGAAAATATAGGCTTATCTATTATAGTTACTTTATAGAATATTATAATTATATAATACTAGATATTAACTAGCTAGTAGTAATACCTATTACTAACTATTAATAATTACTAACTATTAATAGCTATTAGTAAGAACTAATAGTTAGTAGTAATTACTATATAGTTTATATAATTAGAAAATATATAGCTACTAGTTATACTTACCTACTATAAGATTCGAATTTACTACTCTTACTATAAAACAATAAAAGCTAGCTAGATATCAAATATAGTACTTCTAAGTAAGAAAACAAAAGTAAAATAATACGAATAGTATTAGTAATATCTAAAGAAAAGAGTATACCCTTTACCTTATAGTAAGCGATAAGGCTAGCCTAATAACTAAAAGCTAAGGCTAATATATAATAGTAATAAGTTATATAACCTACCTTTTCATACTCCTCCTCAAGCTAGGTTTATAACTAGCTAAAATATATAAAATTAGTCTAAAACCCCGAAAATCCTATTTTTTAGCTTAAAAAATCTAAATCTATAGAATTTTCGAAAAATAGAACACTTTTAAGTTTTACTTAACTTTAAAACTTTTCGATTAAGTATTAATTAATCTAGATACTAGTAATTACTTTAGAAATAATACTTAATCTAAACTATCTACTATTCTCAGTAATCTAACGAAATCTTTATATTTAATAGTATTTCATACTTTAGTAAAGTTATTAATAACTATATTAGTACTTTGAATCAAGTAAAAAGTAATTGTGTTATTATTATTAACCTCTTAAATAATCTACCTATACTAAGTATTAATATTCTATATATATACTTTATTCAGAAGGTTTATAATATTTACTAAAATATTAGTACTATTTATAAAGAGGATTATAGGTATAGTAATTTATTAATCTAGTAACTACTTAATATATTATTAAATCTACCTAAAAGATATACTAATAAATATAAAATTAATAAACTCTATTTCTATAAAACTTAGAATAATTATTATCTATTTCTTAGACTTTTAAGTAATAAAAGAACCTATAAAATAAATAGTATAATTACTAGTTAATATATAAAATAGTTTATTATCTATAAAAGTAATATCTATTATAATATAAAACCCTAAATCTATTATAAGATCTAATTTTTAAAAAATAAAATTATAATTCGTAGTACTAATAAATTATCTAAAGAAATAATTAATATTTATTAATAAATAAGAGAAAAACTAGTATTTACTTAGTAGAATTTATTTATAGTATAAGTAATATCTAGTTAAATACTAATAGCTAGCTAGTTAAAATAACTAGTTTACTCTATACAGAATTAATAAAACTTATTATTATACTTGTTTTTTAACTATATAATTAGAGAATCTTTATTAGTAAAGAAAAGGGTCTTAATAGTATAAAGTTTATGATAGCTAAAATAGTATAGTATAGAATTAATATACTTATATTAAAATAAAAAAATCTTTATAATACTATAGTAAATCTAAAAACCTAAAAACTAAGTAATAATACTAAAATCCTTAAACAAGTATACTATTTTAAGTATCTTATATATTTTCTTTCTAATCTTAAGTATAAAAGTAGCTATAGTATTATCATTAATATATATAAAAATATAAATATCAAGATTCTTATTAATAAAAAAACAAATCTACCCTTAACTAGTATAAAGCTAATTTTCTTTATCTTAACTATGATAAATTAAAACTACTATAAAAAACTCTTATAGAAGCTATAGAAGGTTTTATAAAATAACTAAACCTTATTTATACTATCAGAATAACTTACAAATTAATAAATATAAACTCAAACTCTATAAAAGACAGGGGTAATAAAGAAAGTAGTATCGAAATCATATATCTTATATAAAAAATAGCAGAAAACAATCATAGCAAAAAAGAAGTATATAGTAATAATAGTTACTATAGTAGTTTAAACCTCTTAAGAGGACTAATCACCCTTCTCATAATTACTATAAATAACCCATTAAACCTTAAACCTCATAATATTATTCAAAACATTAATCTTAATATCAAAAATCCATATACCTAAAAAAGTCTTAATATTAGAAAACTTATTAATAAAATAGAAAATCTCCTTATTAATTATCTATTATATATTAGTATTATACTTAACCTTCTAGTAAAAAAGCTAAAAAAAAAGCTCTTTTTACTTCTTTAATAGTAAAAAGAATAGTATATCCTAGTAGAAGAACTTTTGATAATACTACAATAATAAGAAAAGTAATAGTAATTAAGCTTTCTGAATTAATATAAATATTAGTAGCAAAATAGGCTTTCTTCTTATATAAATAAAAGCTATAAACCTTAAAGAAATAACCTAGTAGCTTAATTGTAGTAGTATAATAAAGACATCTTATAGCAGAAACTACAAAGGTATCAGAAAACACTATAGTTAATAGATTGGTATTAGGATTAAGATAATCCGACTTTTATTTCTAAATGGTATCTATAAAATCATTATTACCCTTATTATCTATAATATTAGTAATAGATTACTAATATATAATAGTTAAGAGAAATTAACTTTCTAGTAATAAAGTTCTATACTCTATAGCATAAGTATTATTAGTTTAATATACCTATAAAATAACATCCTTCTTCTTTAATAAAAAATCATCTATAGTAGTATTTTAATCTAGGATCTAATTAAAGTATTAAATGCAGAAGTTAAATTCATTAAATAGAACATCGTAATCAATATTACTTTATTTAGCGATATTTCTAAGAAAGCATAAAACAGTCTTATCAAAACCCTTATAAAAGCAAACATCGCAGCAATAAAGAACCTTCTACATATTAGGGATATAAATATAATAGATATAGCTACATAAAACGTTATAACTAATAAGAAAACCTTTTATAATATATACCTCTATCTTAACTATACAAAGAAAACACTTACCTCCCTTTTTATAAATATAAGTAATATATTCGAATATTTAAATATACTTAATATATAAAAGCTTATAATCCTTAACTAAATTCAACTCTCTTACTATAATCTTATAAAAACTAAGTTTACCCTTATCAATTTATAGTAAAAAATTAAAAATCTAAATAATAATATCAATAAATATAATCCTAAAACTCCTCAAATAAACTATTATTAATAAATATAATATATACTACTTTAATAATAATCTAACTAGTATATTTAATTATTCTATTTATAGAAAACGTTTAAGTAATAGTGGGGTTAAGCTGAGTACCTATAAAATAAAAGTCTCTTAGTACCTTTTTAAGCTCTAAAATATTATTATATACCTAACTTTTCACAGTTAACATAATTATATTAGTAAAAGTATTATTAAACCTTTTAATAACCTCAAATACTACTTTATAATAGTAGCTACTAAGTAAAATAATTTAGTAATAACCACTATAATAATCGAGGAAATGAAAAGTATACTTCTTACCTATAGTAAATAATAGCTTAACCTTAATAAAATTAAAATAAATTTCTCCACTTACCTAAATAAGAAAGAACGAAATATTATAGCTAATAATCTTAGTTAACCTAGCAAAATAGTATACTTTATAGTAGAAAAAATCAATCTCTTCCTAAATAAATCAAATATTTATATAATAGTAAAACTCAATAACTCTTAACAAATAAGTATAAATAAAACAATAATATATTATCGTAAGTATAAACTAAGTTTTTATTCTAATTCTAGTAAAACTAAAAATAATATTAATAGGAATAGTAATACTATTAATAGTAGTAATAACACATATATTACTTACCTAGTAAATTTTAGTAAATCCCTTATATAAGTAAATATCAATAAAACTCATAGTAGTATAATTATACTTAATATAGCTCTTTCGAAATCTACTAGAACTAAAGAAGTTAGTAGAACTAAGAAAGCTATATTTAATATTTTTAATAGTCTAGTTAATTATCTTAGAAATATTAATAAGATCTTTAGCCTAAAAGGAAACTATACCTATACCCTCAGGCCTAACTAATTTACTATTAATAGTAGTAAAAAGCTAGAGGTTATTATATATACTATATAATATAAAGAAAACAAAATTATTAAAAACTAAGTTAAAATAACCTAAGTTAACAATGATATTAGAACTTATAATAATTTTACTATTAATAGTAGTATATATAGACTTAAGTATTATTAATAGCTTTTAAAAAACGAGGCTAGTAATAGTAGAGCTACTAACAATACCTATAGCACCTTTAACGAATACTAATAATAACATAGATATAAACACTTTAGTATAATCCTGATTATATATATACTTCGCTATACAAGCTATAAATGACTTATAATACTTGTAATTAGTAGGGATAAGGTTAGGGTAAATAGTCTAGTATTTTAAAGCTAGATAACCCTTCATATAGTAAAAGTACTCGCTATTTTTCTTTTTAAATATAGTAATAAATATAGTAGTTATAAATTTATTTTATAGGATAAAGTAAATCCTATTTTTTATTCTTTACCCTAAATAAAAATATAGATAATTTCAATAATATTAACTTATATAAGTATTTCATTATTATTAGTTTAATACTTATAAATATCAGCAAATCTAACCTTAAAATAATTAAAAAGTATAATAGCCTAGAAATAATCAGAATTCTAGCTATAGAAACTTATAATATAAGTATATAAATACTAAATATATTTAAAAGTATTATAAAAAGTCTTATAGTTATAGGTATTACCCTTAGCAAACTTATTAATAAAAATACTAATAGTATCTTCAGAAACCTTAGGGATATACTTCTCTAGTACTTTTATAAAAATATATAGATTACTATTATCCTACTATCCTATATTAAATAATTTATCAATTAATATATTATATAATAAAATAAAGAAACTATAAGTAATATTTCTTTTATTTTTCTATACTATATAAATTAAAGTTTAGTTACTTTTGCTCTATATCTAGAATAGTATTTAAGCTCTTTACCCTATATATAGATTTAACTATAAATTTTACCCGATAATAGTATTCGTATTAATACTAGCTTATAGCTAGTTAAAATAGTGATGTACAGTATTTATACTAATACTAGCTTATAACTAGTTAAAATAGTAATGAAATTACTTATTATTATAGATAATTATACCCCTAGTTCCGATATTTAACCCTATAATAATAGAAGACCTCGTAGTAATAGTCTATATATAGAGAGTTTTATTAAAACTAAGGCTTAATATATATAACTAAAAGTAACTACTAAGGTTAAAAGGTTAAGAACTTTTATAAACCTCTTAAGAATAGAATAAAATAGAATATCTATAAAAAACAAGTCTTCTATAATCTATTACACTTCTATATCTAAACTATTTTTAGTAAAATCTAGTAACTAGAATAGTAGTATACTATATTTTTATAATAGAACTAAAATCTCCTCGAAATCTATATAGCTACTTATAAAAAAAGAAGTATAGAATAAGTATAGAAACACCTAGCTATAACTATTATAGTTAAAACTATTACTTTATTAAAATAGGCTTTAANACCTTAATAAAATTATCTTAAGTATTATAATTAATAAGTAGTTTATAGATATTTAAAAGAAGATTATCTAATTAACCTATAATTTACTATACTAAACTAATAATATTAGGAACTAGGTATTAATTCAATAATACTTTAATATGAATATACTACTATAATACTAATTACTAGATATTTTAGAGTATTATAGTAATATAATTATAGAGGTTTTAAAAGCTATCTAGCTATACTAGGAGTATTTATATCTATATAAGTATTATTTATAAGTTAACTATAATTAATATATTAAGATTATTCGCTAATAAGAATAGGCTAAGTCCTATTATATTTATATGGAAATATTACGTTAGTTTAGAATATAAACTAACTTTTATATTAGTAGTATAAAACTTTATTTTAGGGGTAAGTAAGGCTTAATGGGGATATCAAAGTCGCGGATATTAAAGTTCTAATAATAATTCAAATAGAATACTTATAGTTAGTAGTAATTAAATATCTTAAGATGTTCGAATTATGCGTAGCTGTGAGGGTATAAAGGTATGAGGGTATAAAAGTATAAAAGTATAAAGGTATAAGGGTGTAAGGTTGTCGCGGAAGGAGTTGTTGGTTATTTGTTATCGAAAAGGTGAACACGGGGCAGGTATACTAGCTATTGCCGCGAGGGGTTCAGCCCCGGATTATAAATTGAAGTTTAAATAATAAGTTTAGTAATATTAGTATTAATACATTTTTTAACTCAGTTAACCCTAAAAGTAATATTAATAAATACTAACTAAGAAAACTAATTAGACTATCTTTTAAACTTAGGGATTATCAAAATTACTATATAGTAGCTAGGTATATTACTTATCATAATAATTTTTATTATTCTATTTTATTATATATCTCGCAGGATATACGAAACGCGGGGCATATAAATACATTATTCAGAGAATCAAAGTATTTTCAATTATTATTCAAAAGAAAAAAAAGATAAGATACTAGTTTTACTATAAGTAATAGTAGAAAGACTAGTCTAAGCTTATAACCTATAACATTTCTAAGTAAGAAAACAAAAATGAGGTAATACGAGTAGTATTAGTAATATCTAAAAAGAAAAGTATACCCTTTACCCCATAGTAGGCAAGAAAGCTAGCCTAATAGCTAAGGGTTAAGGCTAACACGTAATAGCAGTAAGTCACGTAACCTACCCTTTAACATTAAACTACTATATCAAATAGGGATAATAATAAATATAGATTTATATTTATAAATAAATTTTATTAGTAAGTAGCTAGCTATATTACTAGGACTAATCTTAATTAAAAGAACTATATGTATTTTAGAAAAAGTTCATAATTTAGTATCAGAATTAGGGATATACTACCAATTAAAGGTTTTATTATAAACTTAAATACTTATTTACAGAAATTATACTACCTGTTTACTAGTATTTATTAATTAGAAAAATCTATAGATTTCTTATTAAAATAATATTTTATAAACTAAGAAAATATTATAACAAATACTTATATAAATACCTTCCACTATAAATAAATATCTATTACTAAACTAGGAATATGTATTTAAGAAATTAGTAACAATAGTAAAACTACTTATATATTATATATTAGTAAAGTAAATAAAAACTTTAAGGTTTATATACAGGTTTTTAGAAAAATAGATAAAGTTATTAGAACTATAAATATCTCTAGAGAACTGATAAGTAAATAAGGGATATTTAATATAATTATAGTAAAATTAGTCCAAGTCCTCGAGGATACTAATTATATTCTCAGTTTACGATTAAATCGAAAACTATCATATAAACTTATATATCTACGAAATAAGTAATAACTAAAAGGGTTAGAAGTATATATTATAAAAGAATCTAATAAATAGATATATATAGCTATTTATAAATAAAGCAAACATATTAATCTTTTTATTCTAAGAACAATAGTTCTCTATACTTATATATTAACTATAAGAACTTTAATAAGATTATAATTAAAAACTAATACTTGTTTTAACTTATTAGTAAGTTCCTAAATAGATTTCAGGGAATAATATAGATTTCTAAGATTAACTTGAAAGATATTTATTATTATATGAAGATTAAGTACCCGCTTGACGTAATAGTTTAACGTCTAGCTAGCTTTTACCGTTTAATAATAAGAGTAGTAAGTTTAAATCCTACGGCAAATAAGCGCGACTAGTAGCTATATACTTTCCAATTATATGAACTAATTATAATAACTATTACTAGCTATTAGTATTTACTATAGCTATTAATAACTAGCGACTATTTATGGCTAGTAATAAGTACTAGTAGCTAGTAGGTATTAGTATTATATAACTATAATCATGTAATAAGTAATTATAAGAGATATAGGTATATATATACTTTCTATTTATTACTTATTATATTAACTAATTATGTTTATTACTCAAGGTTCCTTCTATTCAAACGGTTTCTTAGTATTAGTAATATCCAGAAAATATATAAAGCAAAAGCTGACTACTGGGTATAGCTTCGTTTATAAGGTTCCTAGGAAGCATGTAACTTTAAATAGATCAAAAACCTTCAATATAACTATAATATTGAAATTAAGCTAGAAGATTACTAGAAGATAGTATTTAGGATATAGTATAGCTACTATAAACATATAATAATACTACTTAGCTTTATCAATATACTAGTAATTTTCTAAGTATTTATTAATTATATATTTACTAGCTTAATTAATATATACTATTTAGTTACCTTTGCTCTATACCTAGAATAGTATCTAAGCCCTTCACCTTATATATAGATTTATCTATAAATTTTACCTAATAATAGTATTCGTGCTAATACTAGCTTATAACTAGTTAAAATAGTAATGAAATTACCTATTATTATAGATAATTATACCCCTAGTTCTAATATTTAATTCTACAATAATAGAAGACTTCGTAGTAATAGTTAGGGAAAACCTTATCGAGACTAGGGCTTAATATATAAAACTAAAAATAACTACTAAAGTTATAAGATTAAGAACCTTTTTAAACCTCTTAAAAATAGAATAAAACAAAATACCTACTTCAAAATATAAAAGCTAAGTATTCTATAATCTATTACTCTTCTATAACTATACCCTTATAATAATACTAAAACCTCCTTAAAATCTATATAACTACCTATAAAAAAATAACTATAAAATAAGTATAGAAATATCTAGCTATAACTATCTTAACTAAAACTATTAATATATAAAACTAAACTTTGATAAAACTATTCTAAATACTACAATTAACAGGTAACTTATAGATATTCAAAAAAAATCATCTAGCTATCCTATAAATTACTATACTAAGCTAATAATATTAGAGACTAGGTATTAATTAGATAATACTTTAATATTAATACTTTACTATAATACTAATTACTAGATACCTTAAAGTATTATAATACTATAATTATAAAGTTTTTAAAAACTATCTAGCTATACTAGAAATATCCGCGTCTATATAAATATTATTCATATATTAANCTAGGTATTAATTAGATAATACTTTAATATTAATACCTTACTATAATACTAATTACTAGATACCTTAAAGTATTATAATACTATAATTATAAAGTTTTTAAAAACTATCTAGCTATACTAGAAATATCCGCGTCTATATAAATATTATTCATATATTAACTATACTTAATATCAAAATCATTTACTAATAAAAGTAAGCCGAGTCCCGCTATACTTATATAGAAATTATAAATTAACTCGTATTAGTAGTAGAGAACTTTCATATTAGTAGTATAAAATCTTATCTTAAGAATAGGTAAAGTTTAGTAGAGATGTTAAAGTCGCGGATATTAAAGTTATAATGAATATTCAAATAGAATACTTATAATTAATAATAATTAAATATCTCGAGATATTCAAATTATATATAGCTATAAAGGCGTAAAGGCGTAAAGGTATAAGGGTATAAGGTTATCGTAGAAAGAGTTATCGGTTATTTATTATCGAAAAAGTTAATGCGGGGTAAGTATACTAGCTATAGCTACGAGGGGTTTAGCTTTGGATTAACTAGGGACTAGTTATAATAGTTAGTAGGGGGGGTAGGAAGGCTAAAATCGTACTTTAGGGGGCAATATATCCACTAATAGTCGCAGTAGAGAGCAAGCCATCAGCCCCTCCCTTAATATATGCTATATTATATATATAAATAATAATATAATATATATAATAAGTATTAGAGAAAACTATACTAAAGTATTATTATATATACTTATTCGACTATATAAAGTATATTTTCTTACTAAATTCACTTAATATAACTTTTATATAGAAAAGATAAGTTTCCTAAAATATATAATTATTTAGGAAACTATTAAGAAAGACTTAGTAAAAGTCTAAGCTATTGCTAAATAGAAATTACTAGAAATATTCAAAGAACTTTAAATATTCTTAGGTTTCTATAATTTATACTATAAATCTATTACTAACTATTCAAGAATAACAGTATTGTTGATAATATTTCTTAAAAAAGAAATAAAAAAAGGATTTCTATTAAGTAGAAAATACGAAATCTATATTCTTAGTACTATAAAATACTTTTTATTTAGTAATTATTTTCTAGTACTAAGACTTTGTCAAAAAAACTAGAATAGAGATAGATATATTAAAATAAGTAATTTTAGGTATCTTATTATAAAGAGTAGAAAGCTACTAGTAATTAGTTATTTAATACTTAAAAAGGCTTACTAAAATAGAATAGAAGTAAAGAATAAATTAATAAAAACGATTAAGTATTATTAAAAGCCTTAATTACTAGGAATACTACTTAATGAAACTTTTAAAGAAGTTTATAATCCTAATGAATTATTAGACCCTAATAAGTATTATAAAAATATTAATATAAGTCTTATTAGGAAGGTTTTTTTATTATATATATAAGTTCTAAATATTGAACTTTGATCTAGAATACTAGTTCAGAATTACTAATCTAATAAATAAATTATCTAGATAGCTAAATTATATGAAAAGAGAAATAGAGTATTATAATATATTACTAAGTTTTATAGATAAATTATAGCTTACTAAGCTATTATTAGTAGATATTTATTAAAGAGTTAATAAAACTAAAAAAGCTTAGAATTAGTAGAAGCTTTTATATAGATAATATAAATATAAGAAAGGTACTTCAATATAGAAACTAGACTTAGAAGTAGGAACTATTTAATTTTCCTAGAATACTACTTTACTAGGAATACTAGAAAAATAGTAATAGTTATAGCTATAATTACTTATAGTAATATATATAGAAAGATGAAGAATACCTAGTAAATACTAGTAAGTAAAAAGAACTTATAAGGAACTAGGATTATTATTCTAATATAATATATTTTATACTTAGCAATAAGACGTTTTATAAAAGATAAAATAGTATGTTTTATAGGGGATTCTAGGGATATTAAATAAGTTATTAAAAAACTAGAAATATATAATGAATATTCTTAAGTATAGATAGAAAAAACTTGAAAAGTAGTTAGTAAATAGAAATAATATCTAGTAAATATAAAAAAAAATTCTTAAGAAAAACTAGTTATATTTAATATACAATCCTTAAAATATAATATTATTTACTTATACTATAATGAAAATAAAGTAAACTATATAAATACTAATAAAACCTATAATTCTATAAAATAGAATTTCTATTAGAATAATATAACTATAAATATATAAAACTGTACAATATTATATTAAATTTACTAAAAGATTAAAATACTAAAATATAACCTATATAACTAATTATAGTTTCTACTAATCTTAATAGGATTATTTTAAGGAAATAATATAGATTTCAATATAAGATTACTAGAAAATATATATAGAAATAGTAATATATATAATACTATCCTAGTAATTATAAATAAACTTACAAAATTCATAATTCTTATTCTAACAATAAAGAAGATAATAGCTATAGACTTAGTAGTAATATTCTGTAGAAACGTAAAATATTAGTTTAGTATTCTAGAAAATATCATTAGTAATAAAAATAAACTTTTTGCTATCCCGCTTGATGTAGTAGTTTAACGTTTAGCTAGTTTTTACTATTTTATAGTAAGAGTAGTAGGTTCGAATCCTGTGGCGGGTAAGTATATTACATGTAATTAGGGGGTAAAATCTAGTATGTATTATATATAACTAAACGTAGTTACGCGTACCGCGTAAAGCTCTATTTCGAGTAGTTTAAATAAGCCGAGGCTTATAGAAATAGTACTAGTATCCGAGGTTTAACTAGTATAAACTTTATTTCTTAAGTATATTAGTCCTAATATACTTCTCTAGCTTCGAGCGTTTCACTTATAAACTAGCTTTTTAAATAATACTAACTAAACTTTCTATCTATATCTTATAAGAGGTTTTTTTATTATCTTATTATTTTTATTAAACTTCTACTTTTATAGTAAGAAGAGTAATACTATTTTCAGGTTATTTAGGTATTTTTTATTTATTAGGGAGTATTTCAAGTATCTCTATATTTCTAATACCCCTAATTTTATAAAAGTATATAGCTAAAGGCCTAGTAAGGGAAGGAGTAATAGTAAAAGGTAGGTCTCTGTAAGTTATAAGATTTGAACTTAGTAAACTAACTAGTGATAGCTATAAAAAGCTTTTATCCTATAGTAGCTTCAAGCTATCATATTACGTAATCTATGTCTATTTCTAGCTATCGCGGCTCTCTATATAAGCTATAAGGTATATCCTTATAACTATCCCCCCCTCTATAAGCTTTAGGCCCTAAAACCTATAAACTCTATATACTTACTTTTTAAAAGTAGCTTCGCTAGCTGTTCGCCAAATCTTAGTAATTATAAGAATAAAAAGGTTCTTCCTATATATATATTAATATATAAAGGTCTTCATATATATTTATTAACATATAAAAGTCATTTGTCCTATATATATATTAACGTATAAAAGTTTTTCTATATATAAATTGACACATAGAGCTTTTATTACTATATTAAGTAATAATACGTCTTATCAATATATTAACCTATGAGGTCTCCCGCCTATTAGCGAAGCTTTAGTATATTAACTAGAAATCATTAAAGCTAAACCTAGGGTATCTAACCACTTCCTAATACTAATTAAGTATACAAAGCTTCTTATAGCTAATTAGGCTTTTAAAGTATTAGTATATATTCACTAGTAGGCTACTTGCCCGCCCTGAGCTTAATATAGCTCTAGGGACCTTTAGTAAACCTTTAGTAAATTATTTATAGTAAGCCCTTATAAACTATTTACTTTCTAAGGTACTTTTTCTATACTATATAGCCCTAGGCTCTACTTAGCTCTGAGGACCTTTTAGTAAACCTTTAGTAATAAAGTATTTATAGTAAACTTTTATAGGGTAATTTAGCTTCTAGTAAAACATATAGAATTCATTATAATAACAAATAGCTATAGTATAGCTTAACTTACTATATATTTCATATAAGAAATAGTAATCCTTAAAATACCTATACTTTCTAAGGTATTTATATTCTTTAAAGTATAACTTTTTTACTAAGAAGCTTTGTAGAGTATTAGTTTCCCTATAATATTTAAGTACTAACTTTTTAGTAGTAGTACTCCTAATACTACCAACTAATACTCCCTAGGAATCCTAAAAAGATCCCTAAAAAGCTTCCTAGAAGTATTTAGCTTTAAGGCTACTACTTTAAATATCTAATTATTAAACTTCTAATATTATAAATATTACTATAGTTTAACTTTAAAGTAATAGAAGAACACGAAAATATAAAACTTCGAAACCTGCGAAAGGTTAGGCTTAGGCTATAATTTAGTTATAAGGAGTATAAATATTATTTATTTAGAACTAAGGAGTAAAAGAGAAGTTCTCGCGAAAGGTATAAAAAGTCTACTTAGGGGTAATATTAGGGGCTTACTAGTAGTTTACTAATACTTAATTTCTTAAGTATAGTTATCAGGACTTAAGTAGAGCTAGAGTTAACTAGTTAGGTATAATTTATAATATTATTCTCTTTTCTATTAGTAATATACTAAGGTTACTTTTCTAGGGTTTCTATTATAGCTATTAATTAGTTTAAAATATACTTTATACTAATCTAATACTTCTATCTCTTATATTATATCTATTACTTCTTATATAGTATTTATAAATCTTTTCTATTTAATAAAGGCTTACTATTACTACTTTCTACTTACCTAGTATTACCTTATTACTAGAATATCCTTAATTTCCTATTCTACTTTACTATTATTATTAATTATAAGTAGTAGTTATAGATTAATAATATCCTAGCTACATAGGGGGTTACTAGTTACTTTCTAGAGGAGATTAATATAAAACTTAGGGTAAACTATTTCTAGTATATTTAACTTAATAATATATAGTATAATAACCCTCGTAACCTTATATTTATAGTATAATTAGTCTAGTTTCTTATTTAGTTATAGTAATTTGCAATTTGAGATATTTAACTATACTTTATCACTTATTTAGTACTTATCCGCCGGGTACTAGTACTTATTAGCTACTTATTAGCTAAAGCTTTATTTTACTACTAAGCTATTATAATTTTAGCTTAGATAAATCCTATAATATTTTTTACCTTATTAACTAGTAGCTAAATAGTAATTTTCCTTTTAGATATTACTTTTCTTATATCCTTCATAGTAAGTATAGGATTAATATAGTAATTATATTCTATAAAAAATAGTATATTTCTAATATTTAAGTTATATTTATTCTATAAAATAAGTTATATAGTAAATAGTAGGTTTCCCTAGTTATCCTAAGATTAGTATATATATATTTATAGTATAACTTGAATTTCCTGATTCTAGTACTCTGTTTTTTTATTAGTTTAAGGGTAATAGTTAGTACTAAGTAGTTATAGTATTCCTATTAAGTAGTAAAATTCTTTCTAGAACCTATTCACCTAGTTTATACTATAATTACTAATAATAGACTATAGTATCCTATAAAACCTATAGTAATAGCTAAGAAACTACTAGGTATATATTTTAGTTTCTATAGTATTTACCTTTTTAGGTATTACTAATTTATTTAGTTTATTAATAATAACTTAAAAGTACTAGTTATTTTTCTTTCTAGTTAATAATAAATTAGTAATAAAATCTATTAATAGATTAGAGTATAACTAGTTAAGTACTAGGAAAAGCTTTAAAAAGCTTTTTTTTATTTACTTCTAGATATATATACTACTATAGATATTATAGTTCTATATAAATCTCCTTATAATCTATAACTAGCTTAATTAGAAGAATTTCTTATTTATAATTTTAAGTATATTATTTTTCCCTAAATAACTAATAGTAGTAGAATTATATAACTCTTAAACTAACTTTATCTTTAGTTTATTAAGGGAGTTTTCTTTATTATTATTTCTAATTACTTATATTTTCCCTTAAAATATTAAATATTTTAAACTATCTAGTTAATATTTAGAGATCTAAACTTTTAAATATAAATTAAAGAAGAAGCTATATTCTCTTTACTAGATAACTATTTTAGTTTTTTAGAAGATTATATCTTTCCTTATTATATAAATCTCAAATTCCTCGAGGTTAGGTTTTTTATTAAAAACTAGTAATTCCTCTAACTTAATTTTCTTTACCTAAGAGTTACTAAATTTAAATTATATATTATTAGGGATAATTTAAATAACTTATCCCTATAATTTCTTATTATTTTATCCTATTAATATATCTTATTTATATTTTAATAGGATATCTAAGACTACTACCTAAAACCCTAGGTAATATTTAATATGGAAATTAAACTAGGATAGTTCTTCTATTTACTAGTTTTACTTCTTAGTAAACTATTATTTCTTTATGAAATACTTAAAACTCTTATAGTTTAAGAAAACTTGAAACTACTTAATAATTAAAAGCTTAGTTTTCTAGGCCTATAAGTATACTAATACTACTAGTAGTTTTTTATCATTTGGTTGTATTGAAGGTCTCTGATCTATTTAAAGTCATATGCCTCTCCGGGACCCTTTAAAGGTAGTTGCACCCAGTTATCGGCTCTTGCCTCATTTACCCACTAGATACTACTAGTTCTAAGGAACCGTTACACGGAGAAAACCTCAGGCAGCAAGACACAGTTGGTTAATATGATAGGTAACAAATAGGGAAAGTATAGGCCCACATCCGTCGCAGTTACTCTTTTAAGGATCGCAGTCACGTGACACTAATGCTGCCAGCTGCCAGCGGCTGTCGCCAGCCGTCAACAGTCGCCAGCTATTAACGGCTGTCGGCAGGCGCCAACAGCCGGCAGCGGTTACTACATAGTTTACGCAATCAGAAGGCACGTACGTACATGCATGCTTACCAGTCGCGCTTGCCCGCCACAGGATTCGAACCTNTGCCCGCCGCAGGATTCGAACCTACTGCTCCCACCGTGACAGTAAGAGCCAGCCAGACGTTAAACCACTACGTCAAGCGGGTAGTTTTTTATTATAAAATAAATATTTATATTTTATAGGGGATAATTATTAAGAATAGAAAGCTACTAGGTAAACTATACTTATACTATCCTCTTAAATTATAACTCTTCCTAGTATAAACCTAGAATAATTAATCTCTATAATAATAATAGTTTTAGGGTTAAATATATAGAGTATTAGTTTTTCTATAAAGAAATACTAAAGTTTAGTAAAAATAGTTTCTTACTCTATTCTTTATTAGAAAAAAAGTATTTCTAAATTAAATAAGTTAATAGTTCTATGATTTTACTATACTTCAAAATAAAATCATTATAACAATTATAGAATCCTAAGAAAGTTTAGGTTTTTTTCATAAACCTAGGGGGGAACTAGTTTTTAATTATAGTATATTTAAAAGGTTTATAAGAAATACTTTTCTTTACTATTAGAATAAACCTTATATACTTTACTATTATTACCGAGAACTTAAATTTTTTTAGATCTAGAAATAACACGGTATTAGTAAAGTAGTAGAATACTTTCTATACCTAAACCTCATAATCCTCCTTTAACTTTATAATATAAATTAGGATATTATTAATATATACTATAGTAAAATTATCTAGGAACTTATATAATATCTTATTAATATACCACTAGAATATTACTAGGGTACTAGTAAGTATAAAAAAGTAAATGATTTACTTAAAAAAGCTATACTAGGTATAAAATACTATTTTCTCCTAGTTTTCATCTTTAATCTATATTTTATAAAAAGTTATAATAATATCAAGTTTTATAAACTAGTAAATACTAGTAACCCTCTAGAGAGTTTCTAATATAAGAAATAAGAAATATCTATCTCCTTTTATAATCATATTTAAAACTTTATAATCTATATAAAACCTAATATTTCTACTAAGTTTTCTAATAAAGAAAATAGGTATTCTAGTAGTTAACTTATTAGTTTTAATAAAACTTTTATCTAGGAAATCTTCTAGTATTCTATTAAATATTAGTAATTCTTATTATAATATACTATAGAGGAAACTTTAAAGTAAAAGAGGATTATTCCTATCTTTATTAGGTATTAATAGGATTATATAGTCTAATAACTTTTTACTAGTAAATATTTAGTAGGTTTTCTCTAGGTTAAATAAGTCTAAGAACTTTTCTAGTATATTTACTAGGATATATTTCTTTAGATTAACTAGAATTTTAAGTATTAGGATTTTCTCAATATTTTAAAAACTAATAGATATTATTTAGTAAACCCCTAATACTAATCTTTATATCTTAGTAATTTTCTAGTATAAAATTAAAAAGGAATTTATATTTAAAATATATACTAACTAAATCTCTTAGATCCTAGTAAGTTTTTCTTAGTATTCTAAATATAGTATAATTTTTCTTTTATTATACTTTATCTACTAAATATTAGTATTATAAATAACATAGTTATTTTCTATTTGAAATTATCTAAAATATAATTTTAGTAATAGTCTTTTTATAATATAAGTATAGATCTCTTATATATATTTTCCTATTTCTAGGGATAATTTAGTAATCTTTAAAAGACTACTAAATAATAATTTATTTTCTATATAACTTTTTATCTTCTTCTTTATTATATTAATAAATAGTAAATATAATTTCTTTATAAAGAATATATTAATAATAGTATAAGTATTATAACTAGTTTTTACTAGAATATTAATAATATAGTTTTTATTAATTCTTATCTAGATAATAGCTATTTATTTACTACTTTCCTATTTCTATTATTTCTTCTATTCCTAAGATTCTATTTTTATAAAGTCTAATTTTTAATTTTATATTAAAGTTACTTTCTTCCCGTATTTTCTTTTTTACCAGGGGGAAAACTAGTATTATCCTCTAATTCTTTTAGTTTCTAGGGTTTTACTTTAGTAATTTTTAGTTTTTGCTTTTTCTTCTTTATTATACCAGTATTAGTATAATTCTTAGTAATATAGCTTCTTTTATAGTAGTTCTAGTATTTATATATATCTCTCTATAATAAGGGAATTTCTTTAGTAAAACTTATAGAACTAGAAGACTTATAGTAATAATACTATCTATATATAACTTTAATTATTATTATTATATCTCTATTTAATTTTTTAATATAAAGGGATAAATAGCTAAGGTCTACTAGGCTAGTAGTATTTTTATATACTTTATCTTCTAAATAATATTCTATACTTCTAAGAGCTACTAATTATAAATAATAAGGAGCTTAATTAGAATAAAGAGTTTTTTTAAGTAGAAGATTAGTATAGTTTCTAGTAAAGAGATCTGGACTATAGTAAGTTAATTATAATTTCTAGTATTTATAAAGACTTTCTTAAATTATAAGAGAAAAGTAATAAACTTCTTAGTATTATTTTAGTAAAAGAATTATAACCAAATAATAATTTAGGATTAAATATTAAGATTTAGGTAAATATAGTTTAAATAAGTTATAAAATCTTAGGAATCCTAGTTTCCCCCTAGTTTTCTAGCTATAAAAAAAGCTTCTACTATTTACTAGATTTTAAAGTCTAAGTAGGAATAAACTAAGTATTACTTCTACTTATTTATTTCAAAGAAATCCTAATTAATCTTTAATTTTCCCTTTATCTAGTAAACCTAAATACTATATTCTTTTCTTTTACTTAAAAACTTATTAGGGAAAAAGAAAAGTTTTTTTTTAAAAATAGAAGTTATATAAGTAGATTCTAGGGAAATAATAGTAGTATTAGGGGAAAGTTTTAACTCTTTCTTTACTAACCTAATAGTTAATACTATAATTTTCTTATAGAATAAAGTTATAATTATACTAAGATATTATTATAGTAACTTTTCTATAGTAGTACTAGTTATAAGAGTTTTTTTAGGGGGTATTAGTTCTTTTTATCTTATAATAATAATTAGTTTTAGTATTTAGTTATAAATCTTTATTAAGAGCTATATTCTACTAATAATATCTTAGGGACTATAATTAATAAAGAATAGTACTTTATTCTAGTTTTTCTATTTAATAGAGAACTATACTTAACTTAATATTTTTTATACTTAAGAATAATACTTTACTAATGAGTATTTTTTTTAATTAGTAAGGAACTATATTTAACCTAGTATTATTTATATGAGAGATGAATCTAACTTCTAAATATATAAAAGACTAGATCTAGGCTATAATTTAGCTATAAAGAATATAAATATTATTTATTTAGAACTAAAGAATAAAAGAGAGGTTCTCGCGAAAAGTATAAAAAGTCTACTTAGGAGTAGTACTAGGAGCTTACTAGTAGCCTACTAGTACCTAACTTCTCAGGTATAGTTATTAGGACTCGGGTAGAGCTAGAATTAACTAGCTAGGCATAGCCTATAACAAAATCTCTAATTTAAAAATACCTAAAACTTTATAGATAACCGACTATTTAGTATAAAGCTTTGGTAAAAACTAGCCTTTATACTAAAACATATAAAATATACTATAAAAATATAACTTTTATAGAATCGGGTTAATTAATAAATACTAAGTAAATATTATAAAGTCAACCTATATAAAGTTATATAAAGTATATTAGTAATTATATGACTAGGTCTAGAAAGTATAGGAGAGTTTTATTATAGCCTATTCAATCTTTTAAACTTCCGAGGCTTATAGCTATAACGTATAGGTATCTAGAATCGCTATTAACTAATCCTTAATTTCGTATAAAGTAGTACCTGTATAAAAGAAACTATAAAAGTAACTAGGGGGCTTAGAATAATCTTTATAATTAATAACAGTTATTTCGTAAACTAATCGTATAGGTATTACTATATATTCGCTACTAGAAAGCCGAGCTAATATTATCTCTATAAAAGAGGACTATTATATAAGGAAATATATAAGTATTACTATAGTTATTAATTGAGGTTGAGGTAGTATAGGGGAAGCTATATATTTAGTAGATATTTTAGCAGGTACTATTACTTAGGATACCGAATTTTCCGCTAAATGTTTAGTAACTATATATTTACTAGTTATTCGTCGTAATAGAGCTATTACTAAAATCCTAGCTTTACTTTTCTAGGAAGTAGAAATTAAAGAATTATAAAAGTTTATAACTAAAAATTTAGTAAGGGAAAGAATAATAATAAAAAGTAAGTTTCTATAAGTTATAAAACTTCAACTTAGTAAGCTATCTAGTATTAGCTATAAAAAGCTTTTATCCTATAGTAGCCTCAGGCTATTATATTACGTGATCTATATCTATTCCTAGTTATCCTAGTTCTCTATATAGGCTATAAAGTATATTTTTATAGATTTCTCGAAGTTCTTCTTCTTACTATACTTATAAGTAGTTTAACTAGTTTATTGTATTAATCTGCGTAATAAAAATACTAAATAAGTAGTTCTAGGGAGGTTTTATGAAATTATTAATTATAACGTTTCCCGAAAATATATATTTCATCTTAAAATACTTTTATTAGGTTTCTTATTATAGCTAGTAGTTATAGATATTTATATACTTTAATTTTGTATATAGTTATATTATTTTAGTAGTTATGAAGTATATTATTTCTAGTTATTATATTAGATTTAGATAGTTAGGTAAAGTTTACATACTTTACTTTTATTAGATATATTTATTATAAAGCTTATTTAAAATATAGTAATAAAATAGTTAGCGAAAATAGCTTCTTAAGTAGTTTAGAATAATACTAAAAGTCTTATTTTAACTATTCAAATAGTAATAGTATTTTATTTATTAGTTCATTTTATTATTAGGTTTCTAAAGGAAAATATAATATATACTTAAAAGCTTTCTTAATTATTACTATTATCTATAAAACTAGTATTTATAGTAATAATTAGGTTATTAAATAGATTACTAGCTTTATAATTAAATTCAAGGTAGAGGTTTTTAGTTTTACTAAAGTATTATATCATTCATTTAATTTTTATATAGTAGTTATCTAAAGGGCTTTAGTCAAAGTATAATAATTAGTTTACTATATAAGTAATATCTAGTTTTATCATAATTATAATATAATTAATGAAGCTAATATCTTATTAGTAGTGTTTGATTTTTGTAAGGGAGATTTAATGATACTATAGGAGAAGTTCTTCAGCTTTTAGATAGGTTTTGAACTATTTAGTATACTATATATAGTTCATGAGGTATTTAAGGATCTTTTTAATATACATTATTTATAAGAGCTATAATTATTATATTACTTAATTTTGAATAATTTTAATACTAAGTAACTACTATAAGTTTTCATTTCTTTTAAAGTAATATTTCTTTTAAAAGTTTATTAATAATATGAGGATTTTAGAAATGTTTTTAAGGGGAAAAAGAGTATATAGTTATTAATATAGAAAAAGAAGAAAATATACTTCTTAAGCTAGTAATATAGTTCTCTTATAATAAATTTGAAATTAAAGTATTAAAGGTTTACTTCTAAGTAGTATTACTAGAAAAGAGGGGACTTTTAAAAGTAATACAATATATTATTGAAATAGTAGATTCTACTTAGTATTTAATAATTTAAGAATATCTCTATATATATAACCTTATCAAGTATTACTTATATAAAAGTATTCATTCTATTATATTAGAGTAATTTAAGATTAAAGTAGTTAATAATTACTATAAAGGTTTAAAATAATATTAATTAGTAATTACTATAAGGATTTGAAATCATATATCTACTGGAGTTAATATATAGGTTTCATAATTATCCTATAGTTATTAATTTTTATGAATAACTAGTTAAGTTTTGATTTTTAGGAAATACTTATATTTATTAAGTTTATAAGTATAAACTTACTCTATATATATAACCTTATTAAGTATTACTTACATAAAAGTATTAATTATATTATATTAGAGTAATTTAAGATTAAGGCAATTAGTAATTACTATAAGGATTTGAAATCATATATCTACTAGAGTTAATATATAGGTTTCATAATTATCTTATAGTTATTAATTTTTATGAATAACTAGTTAAGTTTTGATTTTTAAGAAATACTTATATTTATTAAGTTTATAAGTATAAACTTAGTAGTACTTTAAAAACTTTAAATTTCTTATAATAGTTTTATTAATCTTATTCTAAAAATATAATTTAGTATAATTCTTAAGATAAGTTTATTCAGTTACTACTATTAATTTAGTATATAGATAAGTAAATACTACTAAGTAAAATATAAGGCATAGTAATAGTTTCTACTATAGGATTACTAGAGTAAGAAATCTCTACTCTTCTATATTTTAAATACTTTCTAATATCTAATTTATTTTATAAGTAAAGTTTATTATTAGAAATTTTAATATTTATATGTTGGAATTTTCAAGAAGGTCAAATTTCTAGGACTTTATCTAGTTAATTATTTATTTAATTCTATAGTTATAAGTAAGAATATTTTGGAGTATCTCGAAATAACTGAAAAGTACTAGTTAAAAAAGTAACTTTAAATAGAAATCACTTAGTTATTTTAGTATAGTATTTTATCTATCTTTTATACTTAATTTTCTTTAGGGATACTTAAACTCTTTATTTCTCTATAGTTTTATCTATATAAGTAAAATTATTTGGTTACTTTTACTCTATACCTAGAATAGTATCTAAGCTCTTCACCCTATATATAGATTTATCTATAAATTTTACCCAATAATAGTATTTATACTAATACTAACTTATAACTAGTTAAAATAATAATAAAATTACTTATTATTATAGATAATTATACCCCTAGTTCTAATATTCAACCTTATAATAATAAAAGACCTCGTAGTAATAGTTTATATAGGGAGAGGTTTATTAAGACTAGCTAAAGCTTAATATATATAGCTAAAAGTAACTACCAAGGTTATAGGGTTAAGAACTTTTTTGAACCTCTTAAAAATAGAATAAAATAGAATATTTACTTCAAGACGTAAAAACTAGGTATTCTATAATCTATTACTCTTCTATAACGTTTATAATAAAATCAAAATCTCCTCGAAATCTATATAGTTACCTATAAAAAGATAATTACGAGATAAATATAGAGATATCTAGCTATAACTATTATAATTAAAACTATTAGTATATTAAACTAAGCCTTAATAAAATCATTCCGAATACTATAATTAAAAGATAACTTATAAATATTTTAAAAAAAATCATCTAGCTATCCTATAAACTACTATATTAAGCTAATAATATTAGTAATTAAGTATAAATTAGATAATACCTTAATATTAATATTTTATTATAATATTAGTTACTAGATACCTTGGAATATTATAATACTATAATTATAGGAGTTTTAAAAGCTATCTAGTTATACTAGAAATATCTATATCTATATAAGTATTATTTATATATCAGTTATACTTAATTAATATATTAATATCATTTACTAATAAGAGTAAACCAAGTCTTATTATACTAATATAGAGATTATAAGTTAATTTATATTAGTAGTAGAGAACTTTTATATTAGTAGTATAAAATCTTGTCTTAGGGGTAAGTAAAGCTTAATAGGGATATTAAGGTTATAGATATCGAGGTTATAATAAATATTCAAATACAGTACTTATAGTTAGTAGTAATTAAATATCTCGAGATATTTGAATTATATATAGCTATAAAGGTATAAAAGTATAAAGGTGTAAAGTTGTTATAGAAGGAGTTATTAGTTATTTATTATTAAAAAGGTTAACGCGGGGCGGGTATACTAGCTACTATAGCTATGAGGGGTTTAGCCCTAGATTAACTAGGGGCTAGCTATAATAGTTAGTAGGGGGGGTAAGAAAGCTAAAGTTATACTTCAGGGGGTAATATATCTACTAATAGTCGTAGTAGAGAGTAAGCTATTAGCCTTTCCTATAAGTAAAATTATAGAAAAAAATAGTAAATAATTTTAGAAAAGTTATTAATATAAACTTTATAGTTTAAAAGTTTATTTTAAAGGGTTCAGGGGTAGCTACTATATAGATATAAGACCTCAAACTACTATAGCTATTTTTAATTACATTAATTACTTTATTAGGTTTTTCGGTTAGGTTTAAATAAGTAACTAAACTAACTTTAAGTAGTTTTATTATAGCTATTTGTTCTTATAATTAGTAAGAGATTTTTTGAGACTTAAATTATTTAAAGTTGTTTTATAGAGAGGTTAAATTTATATTAAAAAAGAGTATTTTGTTAAAAGAGATATTATGGGTTATTATAATTGTATTTTAAAATAGGCTTTCTACTTAGTATTAGTTACTTAAAGTCTATTTTACTCAAACGCTAATAAAAAATACTTTTTGAGGTAGGTTAGCTAGTTATGTTTTAACTTTATGTTTATATTTAGAATACAATGTTTATAGTTATAAGTATAGAAGTAAGTTAAGTCTAGTTTTATAATATTATTTTTTTAAGTAGTTCTGTGAAGTTTCTAATGTAGTATTTACTAGCCTAAAAGGTATATTAATATTTAGTTATGAAGAAGTACTATAGCTTATAGGGTTTTAGGTTAAAGATTATAAAGTAGCTTGTTCTTTTATTTTATAGTTTTCGCGTAAGTTTTAATAATTATTCTAGTATATTTAGTATTTCTATTTTAGTTTGAGGTATATAGAGTAGATAGTTTAAAACATATATTTCAATAAATAAAGCTTAATTTTACTTTTTTATACTTAGGATTTTTATTAATATATTTGAAGATTTTGACGTTAATATTATACTACTATTTAAAAGGTATAATAAAACTCTTAAATGCTTTTATTATTAAAGTTTCAATATAATTAACAATATAGAAGTTTTAAGAGTAGTTAGTAGTTCTAGTTATAAATACTCAGGCTGAGATATAGTTATTATAATTCTAGTAATAAGGGTAGAAGTTAAAAGTAATATATTTTCTAGGGGTAGCATATAAAGTATTCTCATGTTTTATATAGTAGATCTTTTACTTAGTTTTATTAATACTATATATTTTATATACTTCTTTAGTAAACTAGTGACTATTATATTTTAAAGAGCTATTAGTAATCCGAATATTTTATATAGCTAAAATAAGGTAATTTAGAAACGTTCTACTAGGATATTTTAAGTATTAGTACTAGATCTTTCTTTATTTTTAGGGCTTTTTAAATAGTATTTATAGTATATTACTAGTATTAGTAATATCTAGAAAAAGGTTTATATTATATTAATTATATTACTAAAATAGTTATCTTCTTATAAGGTATATAGTATTTAAGGATTTACTGGTTATATTAAATATTAATAGCTACGATTTTAGAGTAATTATCTTTTTATAGTTAAGATAAATAGTCTGGCTTAGTATTTTACTAGTTGTTTCCTTTTTATAATTACTAAAAAGAAATAAGATTTATAGTTAGAGTAGTATAGAAAGTAATATTATAGAAATATAGCTTAATTTCTCTATTTTCTATAGTTTAAATAAAAATCTTAGTATCTCTATAGTTTTTAATTAATATAGGCTTTATACTATATCAAATATAGCTTCTTATAGGAGTTCTTTGAAAAGTTATAAACTACTTTATACTCTGGAAAATTTAAATTAAAGTACTTGAATTGATGATAAAAGAGCTTTAGAGAAAATACTACTAAGGCTTCTTTTATAATATATTTACTATATAGTATTATAGCTAATTTAGCTAGAACGCTAGTTATATAGTTATTATTATCTAAGGTTTAAAACTTTTCTGAAGAAGTCTAGATTTAATATAAGTAATTACTTTATTTTCTCTTTAATTAAAGTATTTAATATTTAGTTTTTATAGATTAACTAGGGGTATATATAGTAATAGTATATAAAAAGATAATTTAGCTTATACTTTAGAAAATATAGGAGCTTATTTAAACCTTAGAAGTATTTCTTATTATTTTAGGTGTTTAAAATAGTAATAGGGGTTTTTATTGAGATATTAAAAGTATTATAGTTTATTTTACTATACTAGAAAGTTTCGGGGAAATACTATATAGTTTCTATAATAGCTAAGATAACTTTTTTGAGAGTATTAAATCTAAATAGCTATAAATTATAAATATATAGTTTTATGTATAAGCTTTAATTAGTAAATAAACTAGCGAAATTATAAGATTATTAATCTATAATACTCTAGTAATAGAAAGAGTATAATTAATTACTTAAGTTTTATATATAGTATTTTACTATTTCTAAAACTATATCTTAATTATTATTTTTATAGTAAAATATTTAAGTTTAGGGGATTAAAGTATTTTATAGTATATTAAAGTAGTATTTTAGAAGTATAGGTTATCTATAATACTAAAGTAGTTATAGAAATATATAATTTATATTACTATATTTTTCTCTATATAGTATTATAGACCTAAGCTCTAGGGCTTATATAGGATATTACTATTAGGGTTCTATATAACTACTATTCCTATAGTCTAGTAAAGAGTTTTCACCTTAAGTATAAACTTTTCAAGTTTATTATAATACTATTAAAGTACTACTAAAGTATTTTTCATAGCTAGTTTCTAATATTAATAGATTTCTTATTTAAGTTTAACTTAATAGTAAATAGAAAATAATAAAGAAATAGAAAATAGTATAAAAAATAATAATAAATACTATTACTCTGGAATTTTTAGTAAAAGTTCTAATAGACGAATAGTAGACTAATTTAATAGAAGATGAAAACTAAGTTTTTTAACATATCCTCGCGAAACTCTAATAGGATTATAATATAGTTTTATAAGTATTATAAGTATTCTCTCTAAAGCGAAAACTAGTCCTTATTAGTATTTTTTTAATAGTAATACTTTCTATTTTCCTATATAATAAATAATTATATAATATAAACTAGACATTAATTAGGTTTTCATTAGGGAACTGAAGAATTTCTAATAATACTTATAAATTAATTTATTATTTAAAGTTTAAATATAAATTAGTAGTTTCTATACTATATAAAGACTATAGTATAGTCAAAATATCAATATATTCTTCTAGTATTTTACTAAGTATTATAGTAACCCCTATTATAATACCTTCACTTTTAAAAATCTTTATTACTTCTATTAAAAACTTAAGTAGATATTTATTAAGTTCTTTATTAAGTTCAAATTAGTTATAAGATAAATAAAGGGATACGTTTAAGTAAAAAATATTAAACTAAACTACTTCTAACTAGCTTTCTCCTACTAAATTCAGATAGTTATTATTAGCTATAATATAAGCTAGATAAACTATTATACTACTATCTAATACTATTATATAATTATAGTAGATTTTAATATTTTTAATATAGAGTTATAAAATTACAGGTAACTATAATCCCTTCCTTAGTTAAAACTAATAGTTAATTAGAATAGAGATATATAAATAATAGGTATAAAAATAACTTAAATTACCCTAGTACTAGTACAATATTACTATACTATTACCCCTTCTTACTATAAAAGGTTAAATAAGTAAACTATTATAACTAGTAAATTTTAATTAACTTTTATTATAAGAGTATATAAAGTTTATTAGGTAAACTTTATAGTTATCTAGGTATATATATAAGCTAGTATTTATATATATTATACTACTAAGAATTATTTTATTATATAGTTAGATTGAAAATCTTTAATCTATTTAGATTATATGCTTCTTAGGAACCCTATAAAGGAAACTATACCTAGTAGTCAGCTCTTACCTAATATACTTACTAGATACTACTAGTTCTAAGGAATTATTCAAATAGAGAAAACTTTAAGTAGTAAAATATAGTTAATTAATATAATAAATAATAAATAGGGAAAATATATACCTATTTATTATAGTTACTTTTTAGGGATTATAATTATATAATACTATATAAAGATATAATAAACAGACTACATAGTATACCTAGCAACTAGCTAGCTAGGTACTAAAAAAGTTTTTAGTAGAAGGATCATAACTTAAATTTTTTAAGTAATAGTCTATATAGTAATATAAACCCTACTTATATATCTAAACTTTTCTTAGTTGAAACTTTTAGCTATACTTTTATAATTCTATTATTTCTACTTAATATTTTAAGTAACTAGTATAAGTAAAGATATATAGTAGTAATAATATTACAAAGAATAACTACCCTATAAGTATAGACCTAATATAAGCCTCGATAAATTTTAATAATTAATACTTAACTTAGTAGAGGTATATAGCGAGACCGCTACTATTATACTATATTATTACTAAGGATTAAATAAGTAAAATAATAATAATAATAAAATAATTACCTTAGAAGAAGATAATCCTAAAGACAAATACTTCTTATATACTACTTAAGATAATTTAAAGCTTAGTATTAATATAAACTTTCACTAATAGTATATCGAGGAATTCGAGAAAAAGGAATTATTAGAAAATTCAATATAAGATATATCCTATAAATAAGAATACCTACTTCTTAATAAAAAAAATAGAATAACTTCTGCTATACTTTTAAAGGTTAAGTAGTTACTAGGTTTTTAGTAACTAATACCTAGATTTAATAAGTAATCCTAAGTATTATCCTAGATACTATTCTTACCTAGACTAGATATAATAGCTATCATAAGTAAAGTACTCGAAACTATATAGTCCTAAATAGTAATATACTAAGAATAAATACAAAAATAACAAGAAGCCTATAAAGAGTAAATTATAACTCTTATCTAATAACTAGCTAAGTAATTAGTAATACTTAGATTATTTAAAAGTTAAGAGAAACTACTTTTATATAACTATAGAATAATAAAAGAGGAGTTTATAGTTAAACAAATTAATAACTAGATTATTACTATTAAAAATAATTTTTAGATCTAACTAGGTAATATAGTTAACTAATAGATCTAGTAAGTATTTATAAAGCTAAGACCCTAACTCTATATAGAATAGAGAAATTACAAAACTCACCTAGAAAATAAACCTATCTAAGCTGACTTTATTATATTTATTCGCTAATAATATATTAATTTAGAAATATAAGAGAAATTATATAGGTAAAAACTTAAAGAGGTATAACAAAAAGAATACTAGTTATTTATATAGTATTACGCTAAATAGTTAAGATTATACTAAAACCTAAATATACTTAGATATAATTAGAGTAAAGGAGAAGCTTTTATCTATTTCTACTACTTATACTTTAGTTTAAAAAAAGAAATAGAAAAACTTAATATTCTTATCCTAAAGGCTAGAAATATCATAGTAGAAGTTAAAAAACTATAAGAACTCTAATAGTATTATACTAGTAAACTAATATAAAATAGGAAATATAAGTAGACTTATATAAGTTTATAGCTATTCTAGCTATTACTATCCTTAAAAGAGGTAAGCTAAATAGGTTTATTAACTCTATTAATACTAAGTAGATAATAATAAAATACTAATAGGTTAGGTAATATTATACCTATTCTAAGCTAGAAAAATACATATATATTAACTATACTATAAATCACAAAAATATATTTCTTATATAACAAAACGAGGTATAAAGCTATATACTATAAGTATAAAATAAATATAAACTTAATACTAGTAACTAGTTAAGAGTAAAGTATTAAAAGCTTTCGCGCCTTAGTCCAGGCTATTAATACTAATTCTTATATTAAAAAAATCCAGGGAAATAAATAAGTATAAAGATAAAACCAATAATCCTTATACTAGCTAAAAAGTTAATCCCTATAAAGAAAATAGCTAAAAACTTAGTAATTATTCTCTAAAGTACTAAAAAGAGAGAAATAATAATAGATATAGATTTATATTTATAAATAGACCTTATTAGTAAATAACTAGTAATATTACTAAAACTAATCCTAGCTAAAATAACTATACCTATTTTAAAAAGATTTAATAGTTTAGTATTAAAACTAAAGAAATATTACTAACTAATATTCTTTTTTATAAACTTAAATAAATACCTATAGAAATTATACTAACTATTTACTAGTGCCTATTAGCTAGAAAAATATATAGATTTCTTATTAAAATAAAACTCTATAAACTAGGAAAATATTATAATAAATACTTAAATAAATACCTAGTATTATAAATAGATATCTATTACTAAACTAGAAATATTTACTTAAAAAATCATGGAGAATAATAGGACTACTTATATACTATATATTAATAAAGTAAGTAATAACTTTAAAGCTTATATAGAGATTTTTAGAGAAGTATATAAAATTATTATAATTATAAATATCCCTAGAAAACTTATAAGTAAGTAAGGAATATTTAATAAAATTATAGTAAAGTTAATCCTAGTCTTTAAAAATACTAAGTATACTATTAAACTAGAACTAAACAAAAAACCACTTTATAGGCTTATATATCTACTAAATAAATAGTAATTAGAAGAGTTAAAAATATATATTATAGAAAACCTAGTAAGTTAATATATATAGCTCTCTATAAATAAAATAAATATACTAATCTTTTTTACTCTAAAATAAATAGTTCCCTATAACTATATATTAACTATAGAAATATTAATAAAATCATAATTAAGAATTAATACTTACTACTACTTATCAATAAGCTTCTAAATAAACTTCAGGGAATAATATAGATTTCGAAGATTAACCTTAAGGATACTTATTACTATATTAGGATTAAACTAGAAAATTACTAGAAAATAGTATCTAAGATATAGTATAGTTATTATAAATATATAGTAATACTATTTAGTCTTACTAATATACTAGTAACTTTTAAATATATATTAACTATATACTTACTAGCTTAATTAATATATATTATATAATATATAATAATAATTTTCATAATATATATAATAAATACTAGAGAAGACTATACTAAAATACTATTATAAATACTTACTAGGCTATATAAAATATATCTTTTTACTAAACTCTCTAAATATAAATTTTATATAGAAAAAATAAGTTTCCTAAAATACATAATTACTTAAGAAAATATTAAGATAAACCTAATAAAAGTCTAAGTTATTACTAAAGAGAAACTACTAGAAATATTTAAGGAACTTTAAATATTCTTAAACTTCTATAACTTCTACTATAAATTTATTATTAATTACTTAAAAGTAATAGTATTATTTATAATATTCCTCAAAAAAGAAATAGAGAAGAAAATCTTCTTATAACTAGAAAATATAAAATCTATATTCTTAGTACTATAAAATACCTTTTACTTAACAATTATTCTCTAGTACTAGGACTTTATTAGAGAAACTAGAATAAAGATAGATATATTATAATAAGTAATTTCAAGTATTTTATTATAAAAAGTAAAAAACTAGTAATAACTAGTTACCTATTACTTAAAAAAGCTTAGTAAAATAAAGTAGAAATAAGGAATAAACTAATAAGAATTATTAACTATTATTAAAAACCTTAATTACTAAAAATACTACCTAATAAGACTTTTAAAGAAATTTGTAATCCTAATAGACTATTAAACCTTAATAAGTATTATAATAATATTAATATAAGACTTTTAGGGAAAGTTTATTTACTAGATCTATAAGCTCTCAGTATTTAATTTTAATCTAAAATATTAACTTAGAGTTATTAATCTAGTAAATAGATTATCTAGATAGTTTTTTATATAAAAGGGGAAATAGAATATTATAATATATTACTAACCTTTATAGATAAATTATAACTTACTAAGTTATTACTAATCAATACCTACTAAAAAATCACTAAAACTAAAAAAAGCTTAAAGTTAATAAAAGTTTTTACCTAGATAATATAAGTATAGGAAAAATACTTTAATATAGAAACTAGACTTAGAAGTAAAAGTTACTTAACTTCCCTAAAATACTACCCTACTAAAGATACTAGAAAAATAGTAATAGTTATAACTATAGTTACTTATAGTAAAGATATATATAAGAGAACAAGTAACACCTAATAAATACTAGTAAATAAAGAAAACTTATAAAAAACTAAAATTATTATTATAATATAATATATCTTATATTTAGTAATAAAAAGTCTTATAAAAAACGAAATAATATACTCTATAGGAGACTTTAAAGATATCGAATAAATCATTAAAAAACTATAGATTTATAATAAAAATTATTAAATATATATAGAGAAAACCTGGAAAATAACTAGTAAATAGAAAGGGTACTTAGTAAATATAGAAGAAATACTCCTCTTCTAAGGAAAACTAGTTATACTTAATATAAAATCCCTAAAATATAAAATTATTTACCTATATTATAACAAAAATAAAACAAATTATATAGATACTAATAAAATCTATAACCTTATAAAATAAAACTTCTATTAGAATAATATAGTTGTAGATATATAGAACTATATAATATTATATTAAATCTACTAAAAAATTAAAATACTAAAATATAAACTATATAACTAGTTATAGTTTCTACTTATCTTAGTAAGACTATTTTAAGAAATTAATATAGATTTTATTATAAGATTACTAGAAAATATATATAGAGATAGTAATATATATAATACTATCCTAGTAATTATAGATAAGTTTATAAAATTCGTAATATTTATTCTAATAATAAAGTAGATAATAGTTATAGAGCTAGTAGTAATATTCTATAAAAAAATAAAATACTAGTTTAGTACCCTAGAAAATATTATTAATAATAAAGATAAACTCCTTACTAGCTAATTTTAAAAAGAATTCCTAGTAGAATAACTAATTAAATAATAGCTATTAATAGTATACTACTTATAAATAAATAATCAAATAAAGTAAATATACTAGATATTAGAATATTACCTTAAAATATTTACTAGTAGTTCGCCTACTATCTAGATAGTATAGCTTAGGGAAACTATATTTATATATAATAATAATAGATAAAGTATTACTAAATACTTACTAATAAAAAAGCTATATAGGTTTTACCTAAGAATAGTTAAGTATATAACTAAGAAAAACCTAATAGTATAAAGTATTGTAAAATAGGTTACTTATATTAGCTAAATATATTACTAGATAGTAAAACATTAATAAATAGTAGTTAAAAATTAAGTAAAAATATGTAACTCGAGATATTAATTATAAGTATATAATTAGGGAGTGATTATTAAACTTTTAATAAAGAACTTTAGGTTTAAATATAAGAAATTAGTACTAAAGTATATTAAAGTTTTAATTACTAAAAAATAGGGGAATAAATATATAAAATATATCAACTAGAATAGTATTACTAGATATATAATATATTCCTTATCTCTTTACTAGAACTATAAATAAAATAGTAAAAAGATATTAATAGCTAGGTTATTTTTCCTAAATTAGAATATAACCCTATAGAATAAAAAGTAGAAGATATTATAGTAAAATAAAGAAAGAAAGAAAATAGATATTTCTTTATAAAATAAACTAAATAGCCTATAGAATATAATATATAAGAAACTATAGCTAACCTAAGTAATATATGAGAAACTATTTAGAAATTCAAAAAATAAACAATTAAGTACTATAAGAAATAAAATAATTAGCCTATTATCAATACTAACAACTTAGTAACTATATCCTAAAAAAAAGAAAAAATAATTCTATTAATTACTTAGATAATATAAAAACTAGTATAAAAAATATATCCCTAAATCAGATATACTAGTATACCTTAGTAATAACTTAGTAAAAACATATATAATAGAAATGATTATTATATTTAAAACTTAAATATATTCTTATAGAAAATTTCCCTAACCCTTCTTTATAGGGATAGTAAAAATAATAAATACTATTAATATAATAGGGATAAGTACTAATATTATAGTAAATACTATAAGTATAGTAGCTTATTAGGTAACCTTCTTAGTAATAGAAATTTTCCTCATAAAAGTAACTCTTTTAATTAGTATAACTCTTTAGGGAAAAGTAAACTTATAAATAATAAGCTAATAACTAGTAGACGCAGAAATAATAAGAATAAACATAAGATTACTAGAAATTTTATATTTTTTAGTAAGAAATTCCTTATCTTCCTCTTCTTCCTCCTCCTTATCCTTATCCTCTTTTTCTTTATCCTTATTATTAGAAAAAGAATAATACTAAAAGCTTACTAAATAGATTTCAGAAAACAGGATATAATTAATAAGTATAAATAGGTTAGTATTACTAGTAGTAAAATAGGGAACCTATAAAAAAGTTTCTATAACCTTAGACTTTTTATTCTTATTATTATTATTATTATTACCCTTACTACTATCTTTAGAAAAATATAATAAATATAAAGTATAAACCTAGTAAAATATAGTAGTTCTAGAACTATAACGAATAAGGTAACTACTAATAATAATAATAGGGTATAAAAGTATATTATACTCCGAATATTTAGTAATATAGTAGCGAAAATTATTATTAAAACGAGGAAGTATAATAATAGGATAAATCTTAATACTTTTAGGGACTAGAACCTAATAAACATTATCAAGAAAATAAAATAGTACCTCTTCTAAAATATAAATAAAACTATTATTCCAAAAATAAGTAAACTATATAATAGATAAATAGTAAAACACCTCAGCTTTATCTTCTAAAATATTAATTTATTTAATTAATTAGTAATAATAATATAATAAACTTTTAGTAACTTATAGTAAAAATATATATAAGATATAAATATGTATAGATAAAGAATATCTCTTATAAGAGAAATTAATCTATAACTAGCTTCTTTTTTATTACCCCTTTAAAAAAGTTTTAAATAATTTTACTAACTTTATACTACTTTACTAATAACTTAGTAAATATATAGAAAAGTTTACTTTTATATTTAGAAATTATCTCTTACTACTTAAATATATAGTAATAGATTATAGCTTAACTCTATATTACCTAAGCGGTACTATATAACTTAAATAAAACCTAAAATATAACGTATTAATAATAAATAGTAAAAAGATAGCAAAAAGATAACTTACTCTATAATACTTTTATTTATTCTTCTCACAAAAAATATACTTTATTAAATAATTACTAAGAACACAGAATAACTTCTTAGTATTAAAATGAAATAAAGAAAAATAGCTAAAGTAAAACGAATAGTCGCTAGGCTCAAGCTAAAGAAAGCTTTTATTAGTAATAATATCCCTATTATAAATAAAAATATAAAATATAGTAATAATAGACATAATCTATAATATTTTCGCGGAACACATAATACAACAATAACAAAGAAAAAAAGAAAAATAATAAAAAGAAAAAATATATAGAAAAGAGAAATAATAGTAAGCTAAATAGTAAATATAAAAAAATATCTAAGGATAAGTATTATGTCAATAAAAATAAAATAATAATAAAATACATATAGAAGAGAATAAACAATACTTACTAAACATATAGCGAAATCTTATAAAAAACTATAGCAAATCTCGAAAAACTATTCCTAACAAATAAATACTACGAAATTAAAAATATCGACGTATTACTAAAATAATAGTAAATATATTCACAAATAACAGAAAAAACAAATAAAAACCTAATACTACTATTAGTAAAAATAAGTTCTATTATTCAAACTATAAAAAGTCAATAAAACAAATAATGGTATTACAATAATATAATTACTAGTATCAAAAAAAGTATTATATATAATAAATAATTAGTAATAAAACGTAAGCTTCACAGGAAATATCAGGAGTACATAATCGTAGATTATATATAACACATAGTTAGTTATATAGTATAGGCTCTATAATAGATATTAAGAATATATAACTATAGTTTTAGGCACTCAAGCTCTTAGAAGGGGTAATAGTTATGAAAATATAATAAATAGACTATATAATACGCCTAGGAATTAGCTAGCTAAGTATTAGAAAAGTTTTTAGTAGAAGGATTATAACTTAGATCCTTCAAATAATAATCTATATAGTAATATAAACCCTACCTATATATCTAAACCTTTCCTAATTAAAACCTTTAACTATACTCTTATACTACTATAGTAACTACTATCACTATATACTTCTTCTTTACTATAATTACCCTCTACTATCTCTTATATAAAATATACAATTTCAATACTACTTTCCATACTACCCCTATCTCTTATAGTATTCAAATTTATATTTATTAACCTATCAGCTACTCTAATAGTATAAATAAAATATAGTTATTTTATAAAGCTTTATATAGCTTCTATAAGAGTCCTTTATAGTAATTTTGATTTATTATAGCTAAAATAAAGAAAATTAACTTTATACTAGTTAAGGGGGAGATTTACTTCTTTATTAACAATAGTCTCGATACTTATACTTTTATATATATTAATAATAATACTATAACTACTTTTATACTTAAGATTATAAAGAAAATATATAAAATACTTAAAATAGTTTACCCCCTCAAAGACTTTAGTATTACTATTTAGTTTTTAGGTTTTTAGATCTATTATAGTACTATAAAGATCTACTTATCTTAATATAAATATATTAACTCTATACTATACTACTTTAGCTATTATAAATTTTTGTAAGGATATAACAAACGGATTATATAATATACCTAGCAAATAGCTAGCTAGGTACTAGAAGAGTTTTTAGTTAAAAGATTATAACTTAGATCTTTTTTAGTAGAAGGAATATAACTTAGATCCTTTAAGTAATAGTCTATATAGTAATATAGACTTTATTTATATATCTAAACCTTTCCTAGTTAAAGCTTTTAGTTATACTTTTATAATTCTATTATTTCTATTCAATTTTTTAAGTAATTAGTATAAGTAAAGATATTAGGTAATAACTAGTATTATAGAGAATAGCTATTTTATAGGTATAGACCTGATATAAGTTTTAATAAGTTTTAATAATTAATATTTAATTTAGTAGAGGTATATAGTAAGACTATTACTATTATATTATATAATTACTAGGTATTAAATAAGTGAAGTAATAGTAATAATAGGATAGTTACTTTAGGGGAAGATAACCCTAAAAAGAGATATTTCTTATATATTACTTAGGATAATTTAAGGTTTAGTATTAATATAAGTTTTTATGAATAGTATATTAAAGATATTAAGAGGGGGTAATTATTAGAGGATATTATACAGGATATATCCTATAAAAAGGAATATTTATTTTTTGATATAGGAGGAAGAAATAGAGTAACTTTTATTATACTTTAAAAAGCTAAGTAGTTACTAGGTTTTTAGTAACTAATACCTAGATTTAATAAGTAATCCTAAGTATTATCCTAGCTACTATTTTTACCTAAGTTAGATTTAGTAAGTATTATAAGTTAAGTATTTAAAATTATATAGTCTTAGATAGTAATATATTAAGAGTAGATATAAAAGTAATAAGAGGTTTATAAAGAGTAGATTTTAGTTTTTATCTAATAACTAATTAAGTATTTAGTAGTACTTAGATTATTTAAGGATTAGGAGAAGTTATTTTTATATAACTATAGAATAATAGGGGAGGAGTTTATAGTTAAATAAGTTAATAACTAGATTACTACTATTAAGGATAACTATTAGATCCGATTAAGTAATATAGTTAACTAATAGATCTAGTAAGTATTTATAAAACTAGTATTTTAGTTTTAGATAGAAAAGAGAAATTATAGGGCTAGCCTAGAAGATAAATTTACTTAGGCTGATTTTATTGTATTTATTTACTAATAGTATATTAACCTAGAGATATAGGAGAAACTATATAAGTAGAAGTTTAAGGAAGTATAATAAGGAGAATACTAGTTACTTATATAGTATTATATTAAATAGTTAGTATTATACTAGAACTTAAATATACTTAGATTTAATTAGAATAAAAGA